>AWOL01S0105007.1:0-53387 GCA_000715115.1 Nicotiana otophora | reverse complement strand
GGGGGGGAGGGTTGTGGCAAATTTGGCTCAAGTTGCTTTTCTATGGTTCTTATCTTTGAGGCACAAGCACAATTTTAATTGAGGGAGAAGCGTAAATGTGAATCTTCCGCCATGTAATGTTGCAAACAAAACCTATTTTGATTCCTTCAAGTTACATTGCAAAAGAATAAATAGAGTATGTGATAGGTTAATTATCCCATTAGATAATGTGCTTGAAACTTGGCATTAATATCCCTTGCAATCTTGTGGATTGGTAATCGAACCGTGCTTGGTTAATGGTAGATGCGTCAAAAAATGGTGTTGCTCAAGAAGCAGTACAGAATATTAAAAGAGCAAGCAAAAATATGACCGAGTCAGAGGCTAGGCAAATTCTTGGGGTTGCAGAGCATTCATCATGGGAAGACGTGTTGCAGGTTTGTCTTTGGTGATTTTGATTTATCATTTACCCCATGGTAATGTTTTTGTGCATCGACACTTGAAAGTGCTTAATTTGTTTCTTCATCTTGTCTGCAGAGATATGATAACTTGTTTGAGAGGAATGCTAAGAATGGAAGTTTTTATCTTCAATCAAAGGTTCATAGAGCCAAAGAATGTTTAGAATCACTTTACCAGAATAAAGCACAGGGCCCAAACTAGTTGTTCTTCCTTTGAAGTTCTCGCCGCATTGCTGCTGAGAATTTTTGAGCAGAAGAGAATTGTGCCCGACCACCAGATGTTTTCCTACAATGTTACATATGTATTTGATCCTCAATTTTGGCCCTAGGGAGAGAAGCATTTTAATTAATTACTGGTGTAGTTTGCATCACTCTGCCTTTTCTGTCATTTTGCTTAGAAAGCACTCGCCATGTTTCGTGCGCTTGTGTGGTACCTGCAGATTTGAAGGAAGAGTAATTATGAAATTGAAAATCTAGAGTGACATCTCTTATTTCTTACGAAATGAAATAAATTGTGTGTAACTTTGCTGTCATAGCTAATTTCTTCAGGCTGGAAAGTGGGAACGTTAATATTTCTTCAGTCCTCCAAGTCTGATACCCTTAGATTTCTCTAACTTTGATGTATGAACGGAATGTTCCATTCTCAACTTGAACTGGAAATGCGGTCACATCCTCTACAGCGAATAACTGTTTATATTTATTTCACTGTTTTTGAAAAACAAAAGTTTGAAGAACTTAGTTTTTTCTTTCTAAAGGAGTTAATATGCTAAAATCTCCCTAAACTATCAAGTTTTTATCAGTTTCTTACTTAAGCTATTCGGTGTCCCCAAAATCCCCATGAACTATATTGCCCTTCATATTTAAAACCCCTATTGTATTCTTAGATGTGAGTCCTCCTAATTGTCTAAAAAATGTGTCATGTAGCACTACACGTGGCTATTTAATTCAGCCTAAAACCCGCATAAACTATCATTTTTTTGTCAGTTACCTACTTAAATTATCTGGTATCCTCAAAGCCCCCCGAACTATATTTCCCTATATATTAAAATCTCATGTTGGACTTTTAAAGGTACGTCTGTCTAACTATATTAACTAATGGTTTGTACAAAGTTTTTATATAGTTTATTCATTATGTATTACTTTCGAATGATTGATTAATTCTAGGAGTTTTGGCCAAAATAATATCTAATGTACTGTATTAATTTTAGGTTTAATTGGGATTGTGCTTTACTAGACTCCAATTGATAAGTCCTTATTTATATTCACTTTGTAGCACAGTTAAAATATAAATAAAGGCATATAATGTTGTATTTCTTTAAAGTCATCTTATATTACATAAAAAATATTACACAAAATAAAATTTCGCAAATAAAAAATTAATTGCCTAGCAATTATATTCTCTAATTTCAGATTACATAAAGAAGATTCAAGAGATTCAACTTTATTTTTTATAAGGTGTTGAGTTTAATAAGAAGGTTTAAATTAGTATTCTTTCAACAATATATGTAAGACATGAAAGAAGACTAAAACAAAAAAAGTGAATAAATAATTTCAGAGAAAACAAGAGAGGGAGAAATTTTTCCAGAGTAAACCCATATGGAGAATCGAAGAAAAAAGGTTAAAAAATGAAGAAGGTGAAAAACAAAGAAGAAAGGTGAAAAAATAAGGAAGAAAGACGGATATAACTAAAATAAGGAGAATATTTATTAAAAAAATAAATTTGAAAGAGGGTTAGGCTAATTAGCCATTATTTTCTGTGAGGTGGGCCATTGTGATGGCTTTTTTCAGCTACCACGCGTTCCCAAATGAGTATCTACACATGTTATGCTAGGTCAGCAACGAAGGTTTTTTAATACGAATGACAATATAGTTCGGGGGGTTTGGGGATACCAAATAATTTAAATAGGAAACTGACAAAAATATGATAGTTTAAGGGGTTTTAGGATATTAACTCTTAAAAAAACAAAACATTCAAAAATTCAAAAACTACAAAAAGTATGGGTCTGTTCGGCTATTTAACTTTTTTCTTATTGCTTCGTTTTTCTTTTCCGGTTTAATTACGCTGATTGATGGAAATGCCGTAAAGTTTGACATGGGAGGAATTAACTGGGCGCCGAATGAGTAATAGTAGATATTTGCGGCTTTTTGTTTATCAAGTTGAAATCACCTAAACTCTAATCTTAGCGTGTGGACCAGGGATTGACCAATCAGTTCCATTTTATTTAGGTTTTTTCTATGTTACAATTCATGTCAACTTGTTTGACTGGGCATGGACTTTAAGAAAAAATTAATATTTTTTTAATTTATAGTCCGAAACAAATCAAAAAGAGGTTCAAAGTATTTGCGTGGTTATAAAAGTTTCTCATTAAGGGTAGAATTGAAATTTCCAAATTGAGAAAGAAGTCATTTTTTTTTAACGGACCAAAAAGGAAATAAATTCACATAAATTGAAACGGAGAGAATATTGTTTTACCAAAGTGAGTTTGGGATGATATATACATGGGATCTGGAATTTGAGGGTTTAAAATGCCTAAATATTGGATGCCTGCAATAATTGAATGCCAGTTTTGCGAATGTTATATCTGCTAATAACTCGTGTTGATATGTGATGAATTAAGCTGCGGAACACGTTCAAATTTTAATGGGTTTGGGCAAGAATGATTTTGATGATGGGTTCATTTGAGTTATGCCCAACTTAACCCATCAAAAATTAACAGCCCAAATAAATCTATGTATCAACCCAAACTTGACCCCTGAAATGTATAATTTTAATTTGGAGAGAAAATCAACCAACACTACAATTGAGAAATAGAAAGAACAAGACAAGGTGGGTTGCTCTGATGGTAAGCACCCTCCACTTCCAACCAAGAGGTTGTGAGTTCAAGTCACCCCAAGAGCAAGGTGGGGAGTTCTTGGAGGGAAAGATGCCGAGGGTCATTTGAAAACAGCCTCTCTACCCCAGGGTAGGGGTAAGGACTGCGTACACACTACCCTCCCCAGACTCCACTAGTGAGATTATACTGGGTTGTTGTTGTTGTTGTTGTAAAGAACAAGGTCAAAGCTTGTGTTTGTATTCTTTTTGTTGTTTATCAACTAGGAATCTGTCTTTTTACATGCATAAGTTGTTCTTTTACTATTACTAATGGTTATTACTCCGTAGTTAAAAGTTATTTCTGATAGATTTAAATATTTTTTTATGATCACAAAGTACTGAACATCATTTCTAAATAATTAACTAATGCATACCTCATTCATATAATAAATGAAACACCATAGTCCATATTTTCGATAGTTTCTATTTTGAGATTGTTACACAAATAGCCGGTCGGATCCATTGTTTACTTTTTCTAGTCGGTATAAATAGATTATATAGACAAGAGTGAGTTGCTCTAGTGGTAAGCACCCTCCACTTTCAACTAAGAGATTGTGGGTTCGAGTCACCCCAAGAGCAAGGTGGGGAGTTCTTGGAGGGAGGTAGCCGAGGGTCTATCGGAAACAACATCTCTATCCCAGGGTAGGGGTAAGGTCTGCGTACACATTACCCTCCCCAGACCCCACTAGTGGAATTATACTGGGTTGTTGTTGTTGTATAAATAGATTATACATTGATTATACATGACTATACACATATTATATATGAATTTTATATATTATACATATGTTAGCTATTTTTAGTTTAAAAAATTTGGTGGGTGACTAGTTGGGTTAATTCTTCTTCTATTTTAATATTTAAGAATTATAATTTTATCATTTCTATGCTATGTTAGCATAATATCTTACCAGGGTTATTTTTTGTTTAATTAAATATATATGAATGACTAGAAAAATATCTGGTAAGAGGTGAGACTCGAAAAGGATCAGACACTAATTTAGGATTTTAATTCTTTAACTAGAGGTAAGTATTTTTTCATCTTTAATTAGAGGTTTCGGGTTCGAACGGTTGTTAATGGAGTTGACTTTGTTAGGGACAGTGGCGGAGTCACCTTACAGGAAGGGGTGTGATACCCCTTCGCGAAAAAAATACATTGTGTAGGTAGGTAAAAAATATATATATGTATACATACTATGTATTGACTCTCCTTAATTTTCTAGTATGTTTACTTTTATATATTTTGACATCCCTTAACGAAAATTCTAGCTCCGTCACTGGTTAGGGAGCACTTTACCCCAATATGGAGCTTTCCGACGCGAATCCGGCCAATTTAATCGGGCCCCAATGCCGGCACCGGATACCGGGTCGGAAGCAACAAAAACAAAAGGGAAAGGAAAGAGGAAAAGTCAACCATTCATGAACGGTCAACCCTAATAGTGGCAGTACGTGTTTTGCCCAGTTGTAAATAGATGACTGTCTGTTTGTATTTTTGCAAGGCGACATCGTGAATAAAAGCCGAATTCCATGACTTGTAAATTCATTCCTTTCACATTCCGTTCTCTTTGTTCATACGATAATATACAGCATTTATATAGAGAATACAAAACTTGAAGATTTTAATTTAATGTCCAAAAGTAAAAATATAAGCAAGCAAAAACACACGCCATATATTCACTGCGTTTTCTAGGAAAGATAGCTTCTGATCATGCACGTTTACATGCTAAAATGGAGAAGCTCATCAGATCACCAGCATCAAACGTTGGAAGTGTCAAAAGGTGAGTTCGAACTATATCTTCTCTTCTTCTCTAATACAAAAACAGAAGACCTGATATTTTAAGGATATATAAATATTAAATTTTATGCACTAATTAAAAAAAGTACAAAATATTAACACAATCAAATTCCATAATATAATTAACAATATATCTCTATGATAAGTATTAGCTTGTAACTTCGTAAAAATAAAAAATAATACGCTATCACAAGCTTTAATGCATCTGGTTTAGGCAATAATGAAGTTCAAATGTACCATCCAATTGCACTATTAAGCGAAGTATTAACTTTAAGTGTTTCACACTTGCACAAAAGTTTTTAACTTTCCCCCTCCTCCTCTTTCTTAGAATTCAACATTTATAATATGTTTTGTATCTTGTTCGCCCACTCTTCATTCAGGGCGATTCGAACCAGGGGAGGATCTTCCACCTTGTTGGTCATAGCACCAGTACTTGAACTTAAACACACTTTAGTCAAATTGTGACCTTTGAACTGTCTTACACTGTCAGTAGAAATAAATAACTTACTCGTTAAATGTTGATGCATACTAAATACGTACTTCAACAACAACAACAAACCCAGTGGAGTTCCACAAGTGGGGTTTGGGGGGGATAGAATATATGCAGACCTTACATCTGCCTTTAAAAGGCAGAAAGGTTATTTCTGGTATACCCTCGGCTCAGGAAAAAATAAGGGAAGGGATAACAACAAGCAAACCAATCTGATGACCAAAGAGAAAATACAAAAGTAACACTAAGTAACGCAAATAGAAAATCGAAACAAGGCAGCAATAAGCAATAACAACAATCTAGGGATAAAAAGAAGAACCCGAAGGACGCTAAGAGATGTATCAAAGTTAATGTGACAAACAAGGACAACACTCGGCTATCTAACCCTCTACCTTTATTCTCAACCTCCACACCTTCCTATCTATGGTCATATCCTCACTCAGTTAGAGCAACGCCATATCTCTCCTAATCACCCCACCCTTATACTTTTTCGGCCTGCCTCTACCTCTCTGTTGGCCCTCTAACGCCAGCCTCTCACACTTCCTCACCGAAGCATCAATGCCTCTCCTCTTAACATACCCGAACCATCTAAGTCTCGCCTCCCACGTCTTATCCTCCACAGGGGCCACGCCAACCTTGTCTCGTATAACTTTGTTTCTAATTATATCCAAACTGGTATGCCCGCACATCCATCTCAGTATCCTCATATCAGTCACATTCATCTTCTGTACATGAAAGTTCTTTATTGGTCAACACTCTGCCTCATATAGCATAGTCGGTCTGACCACCGCTCTATAAAACTTACCTTAAGTTTTGGCGGCACATTCTTATCACACAGAACACCAGAAGCAAGCCTCAATTTCATCCATTCCGCCCCAATACGATGTGTGACATCCTCGTCGATATCCCAATTTTCTTATATAACAGACCCAATGTACTTGAAAATTTTTCTCCAAGGAATGATTTGTGAATCAAGTTGCATGTCTTCGTCCACAACCTGAGCCGCGCTACTGAACTTGCACTCCAAGTATTCTATTTTCGTCCTGCTCAACTTAAAACCTGTAGACTCTAAGGTCTTCCTCCAAATCTCTAACCCCTCGTTAACACCACCTTGCGTCTCGTCAATTAGTGCAATTTCATCTGCAAATAAAATGCACCACGGTACCTCCCCTTGAATGTGACGCGTCAGCGCGTCGATTTCTAGGGCAAACAGAAATGGGCTAAGGGCTGATGACCCTTGATGCAACCCCATCACAACCGAAAAGTGTTCGGAGTCCTCTCTCACTATCCTTACCCGAGTCTTAGCTCCATCATACATATCTTGAATAGCCCTAATGTATGCAATAGGGACGCCGCTAATCTCCAAACATCTCCAGAACACCTCCCTCGGCAATTTATCATAAGCCTTATGTAAGTCGATGAACACCATATGTAAATCTTTCTTTCTCTCCCTATATTGCTCCATCAATATCGTAACAAGGTGAATGACTTCTGTAGTTGAATACCCCGGCATAAATCCGAATTGGTTCTCTGAGATAGACTCACTCTTCCTCACCCTTCGCTTTACCACCCTCTCCCATACTTTCATAGTATGACTCAGTAGCTTGATACCCCAATAGTTGTTGCAATTTTGGATATCACCCTTGTTCTTATATAATGGGATCACCGTACTCTATCTCCACTTATCATGGATATTCTTCGTCCTAAAAATGACATTAAATAACCCAATTAGCCATTCCAAGCCCGCCCTACCCATGCTCTTCCAAAATTCCATTGGAATTTCTTCTGGCACGGTCGCTCTTCCCCTGCTCATCTTACGCATAACCACCTCTACCTCCTTAACTTTTATACGCCTATAATACCCAAAGTCCTGACGACTCTCGGATTGTTCTAAGTCACCCAACACAATATTCTTATCCCCCTCTTTATTCAAGAGTTTATGGAAGTAAGTTTTCCATCTCTGACGAATAAGTGCCTCGTCCAATAATACTATGTCGTCCTCATCCTTGATGCGCTTCACTTGGTCCAGACCACTGGATTTCCTCTCACGCACCTTGGCAAGCCTGTACAACTTCTTATCCCCTTCCCTGCCTCCCAGTTCTTCATACATGAGTTCAAACGCGGTAGTCTTAGCTGCAGTTACTGCTAACTTCGCTTCCTTCTTAGCCACCTTATACCTCTCCCTGTTCGTCCTCTTCTCCTCCTCGTCCCTGCTCTCCAAAAGCTTCAAATATACCGTTTTCTTGGTTTTTACTTTACATTGGACCTCAGTGGTTCACCACCAATCCCCTTTGCGGCCACCAGGGGGGCCTTTGAGACCCCCAATACCTACCTAGCAGCCTCCCTAATGCAATTCGCCGTCACGGTCCACATACCACTTGCGTCTCCACAACTCCTCCATGGCCCCATAGCCAACAACTTATCTCCCAACTCCAGAGCTCTGTCTTTAGTCAAAGCTCCCCATTTGATCCTAGGTAGACCCTGCACAACCCTCTTTCTGTGCTTCCTCATAATATTCAAATTCATGACCAGGAGCTTATGCTGGATCGTGAGGCTCTCACTCGGAATGACCTTGCAGTCCGCGCACAGACCTCGATCGGATCTTCTGAAGAGTAGAAAGTCAATCTGGATCTTAGCTACCGAACTCTGAAAAGTAACCAAGTGCTCCTTCTTCTTCGGGAGACTAGAGTTAGCTATCACCAAATCAAATGCCTTTGCGAAATCCAGCAACGAAATCCCTCATCCGTTCCTAACTCCAAAACCAAAGCCTCTATGCATGTCATAATAACCCCCAGATGCCGCCCCAATATGACCATTGAAATCCCCTCCTATGAAAAGCTTCTCAGTATGCGGTATGCCACGCACAACCTCATCCATGCCCTCCCAAAAGCGTCTTTTAACCTCCTCGGTCAAGCCCATTTGGGGTGCGTATACACTAGTCACGTTTAAAGTATGATAATATATCATATTATTGTTTTCCTTGTTGTCATGTTATCTATAGTTTTTTATTTAGGGGTGAGAAGGGGGAAAGAAGAGTTAAGCGCATTAAACCACGTGAAATTTATTTACTAATACGTACATAACTATAGTTCCTCTTCAACTGGCAACTGAATTTATTAATAGAACAATGCAGTGATTGCAAGACAAACGAAAAAGAACAGCCACTTGATTATTTTTTACTTTTAAAAGCCACTTTCAAAACCAAAATCTTGGAACTAAGAAAAAACTTACGCCGATTGTAACAACATCTTCAAAAAACCTTCATGTTGTCGAAAGAATTACTTTGGATCGTCCTCCAAATTATTACAACTTTCAATAGGTCCTGAGCTTGAAGAATTCCCAAAATGAGATGAAAATCTGAGAATATTTTCGTCGACTTGCTGATAATTACTTGGTTCTTGTTGTACATGAGATGCTTGTTGTACCAAAGATGTCATCGACAAAGATTCCGAAATGAAAGTACTTGACAATGGCGGATCTAACCATGAGTTTGCTGTTTCAGCCGTATTCAGTGCTTCACAGTCGAACCCTGCATAGATGTGAAAAAAAATACATAAAATCAAATATATAGTTCTCAGAATTCACGAATTTTAAATTTTGGACCCGCCACTAATATATACCTGATGTGTGATAAAATCTTGATGAATCAGCATTATTATTGCCACTGCGAAGCAGCTGAGCGTAGTGATCAACATTTATAGGGTAATGTTGTAATTGAGAGAAAGGCTTGAAATTACAAGTTGGGAGAAAATTAGCAGCTGGAATTAATTGCTCTTGAGGAGTAGTAGTAAGGTAACCAAATTCAGTTTTAGCTAAAACCCTTTCGGGAAAATTGAGCTTAGCTTTGTTTCCTTTAAATCTAAGAGCAGCTTCATCATAAGCAATAGCAGCAGCCTCAGCAGTTTCAAAAGTGCCAAGCCAAACTCGAGCAGCTTTTTTTGGGTCACGGATTTCGGCTGCGTATTTTCCCCATGGTCTTTGCCTCACTCCTCTGTAGAGTCTTCTTCTTTCAATATTCCCTTCACATATATAATAAAACACGTATAACAAAAAGGTAAAAATTTGAAGGAGATGCTTAGGTTATTTCACTTTTGAAACCCCATAAGTGACAAGCTTCCGCTTGAAAAAGCTAAAAAAAGTCTTAGCGATAGATAAATTCAGTAGCTAAACCGTTGCTAATCCTATTTAGCGACGTATTAGCGATAAATTATCAAAAAATTCTATTAGCTACGAGCGATTTAGCGACAGATTAGCGATGAAGTTCGTAGCAAATTCTAGTTTTTCTAGTTGTGATATCTTACACCATCATATAAATTTAACTTTCTACAATAGGTAATTAACTCGACATCTATATATCAAGCATGATACAGTATCTACAAAATAGAGTGAGAACCTGCAGCTACGTACAACAAATTAAATTAATGATGGCGTAAAAACTCTTTACCATATACCTATCATCTTATAAATTAATTAGTCATCTTCAGGAAAAAAAACCCTAATAAAAATTTGGTTGATAATGAAGATCATCAACAACTTTTTCTGTCTTTAACAAAAAGGGGCTAAAAGAGAAGTTTGTTTCATAGTTTTGCATGACATAATAATCTGATATTCATTAAGAACTCGTTAATATATGATATACCATCAAATCTCTTTACAACAACCTCGATCGTCTGTTCTAATATTTTTGGCTGCTATAGTGAAGTGATGTTATAAAGAGCATATATATTATAACATAAAATGAAAAATAGTTTCAAAGAAAGCTTGGCCATTTGTTAAAGTGAAGTGCCGTTACAAATGATGATTGTTATAGAGAAGTCTGACCGTATATATACCTTGTTGTGGATTGGGCTGAGGTTGGTTTTGCAGAGAGCGATGACTTAGGGTAGTTAATGGCGGAGTAGAAGTGTTGCCAATAACTTGAGAGAGGACAGCAACCATAGTAGACATGTCTTGCTGAGATCGAGCTGCTGAGTACATATTAGGAAATATCTCATCTTTTTGCTCCTTCGATTCAATGGATGAAAAGGGCCTCTTTCCATTTATTGGATCCACTTTTGCTACCTTAATTTTCTTTTTTTATGAATTTCTTCAAGAAAAGCTATGATTATATTCACACACACTAGCTAATTAGGAGCTCTAACTTTGTAGTAATTACTACTGAAAGGAAAATACATGAAGAAGTTGAAAACAAAGAAAAGTGAAGATAAAAGAATGCGGATATATAGGAATAAGAATAAGAGAATAAAGACGAGGAAATGCTAGGGTTTACAATTGTAGCTTTATAGACTATGTGAACTACGTATCTAGAATGAGTGTAGATTTTAGAATATGTATTGGTCATACTAATTTGTCGTTACTGCTTATTTTACTATATATAATTTTATATATTATAATTTGAGGTAACGGTAAAATTGTCTTCGTATGACGTATAAGTCATAGGTTCGAGCCGTGAAAGCAACCACTAATATTTGCATTAGGGTAGGATGTCTACCTTATATCCATTGTGATGCGGCCCTTTCGCAGGTCCTGCATGAACGCATTATACCTTATACACCGGACTGCGTTCTTTTGTATAGCTTTTCATGGAAGAAATGAAAAAATTCGCGAACTACGTACAAACAATGGCAATAAATGTTTCTCATCGATAAAAACAAGGAGTTAATAAAGCAAATAAGAATTAAGAAGAAAACAAATTAACTTGTAAGACGCCTTTTAGTGAACAAAATCGTGAAATCTTTCGGGTCGAAAAACTTGCCGCTTTGTTCTTTAGATATTATCTTTCTTTCTTTTGCTTCATTTTCCTACTAATTCTATATTGAATATGCTTCATCTATCATCCTCCTCTTTATACAAGAAGATAAAATTGCATCCTTTTTCCCGGAAAAAACAAAAGAAAAGGAAAGAGAGATAAAGAAATAATTTCTTTAAAGAGTTGCTTGCATATTTCATGCCACAAGTGTCTTCCTTTCTCCTTAAGTATTGTGCAAAGGAGAAGAATAAGTAAAAGAGAAATTCCTAAATGACATGACAAATAATATTGTTCACTTATTGTTGAAATCACAATGTAAATTCTTAATTCACTCGTTATGTAGTTGGTACATATATCCAGTGTTTTAAAAGGCGTGGGCGTAAGGCGGTGCGTTTTACATATGGCTTAGGCGTAAGCCCCATAGGTATTTAATTTTTAATATTTTATAAAATAATATAATGACAGTTAATATTTATAAACAGGTAAAATTGCATAAAAATTGAAGAAAACTATATATATGTGTGCTCCATCCCAACAAAAAACTAATCAAAACAATCTATTATACGTTACTTACAAGCATAAGTAATTTGAGTCTAAAAGAATAAAATTTTCTATATGGAGGAACAAAAAGGATGATTAACCTGCAATTTGAATTTTGAATTTGCTGCTATAAAGAAAAATGTAGTTCTCTTTGTATTTGTAAAAACAATTAAATATTCGTTGCTTTTGGGAGATATTAGCGGACTAGCCGACAAGATAAAAAATTGGGAAAACCATGAATTAGGGCTTAAATCAATAAAAAAGGTCTTTACTTTTAAATTTAATACTTTTGAATTCTTTTTTAAACCTTTTGAGTAATTACCAAATTGACTTTTGAGAATTTGGGTATTATATGAAAGACTAATTCAACAAATTTTGTTTTAATTTGAAAAAGNGATGATTAACCTGCAATTTGAACTTTGAATTTGCTGCTATGAAGAAAAATGTAGTTCTCTTTGTATTTGTAAAAACAATTAAATATTCGTTGCTTTTGGGAGATATTAGCGGACTAGCCNGAGTCTAAAAGAATAAAATTTTCTATATGGAGGAACAAAAAGGATGATTAACCTGCAATTTGAATTTTGAATTTGCTGCTATAAAGAAAAATGTAGTTCTCTTTGTATTTGTAAAAACAATTAAATATTCGTTGCTTTTGGGAGATATTAGCGGACTAGCCGACAAGATAAAAAATTGGGAAAACCATGAATTAGGGCTTAAATCAATAAAAAAGGTCTTTACTTTTAAATTTAATACTTTTGAATTCTTTTTTAAACCTTTTGAGTAATTACCAAATTGACTTTTGAGAATTTGGGTATTATATGAAAGACTAATTCAACAAATTTTGTTTTAATTTGAAAAAGTCTCTGGGGCTTACTCCTTACTAAAAAACGCGCCCCGAACGCCCGGGCGTACGCCTCTTGAGACTTTCGCCCCACACCATCTCCCGGGTCTTTTTAAAACAGAGCATATATCTCATTCTCCAAATAATAACAATGCCTCAATTACACACAAGTTGAGGTAGTATGAATCATTGTTGATCATATATTTCATTTGAATTTATATCTCAGGCAAACATTACATATATAAAAAATAAAAATAAAAATAGAAAGTATTAGAAGTTTTTTACATTTTCTGTTGACATAAAAAATTAGATAGGATCTAAAGACTCCTAGATTCTCAAAGTAATATAATAACCTATAATTTTTTTATGATTGTTTAGAAATTCATTCGTTAGATGTTCATCCTCATGATACTTCAAATATGCCTACCAGAAAAACACATTTTCTCCTTGAGTTTTGGGTGTGTGGGTGGGTGGGGGTGGGGGTGAAAGTTGAGGGTAAACAATGAAAAATTGACTACAATAGTGAAGCAGTGATAGCTCTATTATTGATGCTGCAGCAGCAGGTCAAGTCAATACTTGTTCTAACAAATCATACGGGAAAATAAGATAGTGAAAGAAATAATAAAAGGTGGAGGACTTGGTCAGTAGACATAAATACCTCATCTTATAGATTTTTTTCTTATTGTCACCAACAACCCTGGAGGAACTGAACTTCATATCCACTCNAAATCACAATGTAAATTCTTAATTCACTCGTTATGTAGTTGGTACATATATCCAGTGTTTTAAAAGGCGTGGGCGTAAGGCGGTGCGTTTTACATATGGCTTAGGCGTAAGCCCCATAGGTATTTAATTTTTAATATTTTATAAAATAATATAATGACAGTTAATATTTATAAACAGGTAAAATTGCATAAAAATTGAAGAAAACTATATATATGTGTGCTCCATCCCAACAAAAAACTAATCAAAACAATCTATTATACGTTACTTACAAGCATAAGTAATTTGAGTCTAAAAGAATAAAATTTTCTATATGGAGGAACAAAAAGGATGATTAACCTGCAATTTGAATTTTGAATTTGCTGCTATAAAGAAAAATGTAGTTCTCTTTGTATTTGTAAAAACAATTAAATATTCGTTGCTTTTGGGAGATATTAGCGGACTAGCCGACAAGATAAAAAATTGGGAAAACCATGAATTAGGGCTTAAATCAATAAAAAAGGTCTTTACTTTTAAATTTAATACTTTTGAATTCTTTTTTAAACCTTTTGAGTAATTACCAAATTGACTTTTGAGAATTTGGGTATTATATGAAAGACTAATTCAACAAATTTTGTTTTAATTTGAAAAAGTCTCTGGGGCTTACTCCTTACTAAAAAACGCGCCCCGAACGCCCGGGCGTACGCCTCTTGAGACTTTCGCCCCACACCATCTCCCGGGTCTTTTTAAAACAGAGCATATATCTCATTCTCCAAATAATAACAATGCCTCAATTACACACAAGTTGAGGTAGTATGAATCATTGTTGATCATATATTTCATTTGAATTTATATCTCAGGCAAACATTACATATATAAAAAATAAAAATAAAAATAGAAAGTATTAGAAGTTTTTTACATTTTCTGTTGACATAAAAAATTAGATAGGATCTAAAGACTCCTAGATTCTCAAAGTAATATAATAACCTATAATTTTTTTATGATTGTTTAGAAATTCATTCGTTAGATGTTCATCCTCATGATACTTCAAATATGCCTACCAGAAAAACACATTTTCTCCTTGAGTTTTGGGTGTGTGGGTGGGTGGGGGTGGGGGTGAAAGTTGAGGGTAAACAATGAAAAATTGACTACAATAGTGAAGCAGTGATAGCTCTATTATTGATGCTGCAGCAGCAGGTCAAGTCAATACTTGTTCTAACAAATCATACGGGAAAATAAGATAGTGAAAGAAATAATAAAAGGTGGAGGACTTGGTCAGTAGACATAAATACCTCATCTTATAGATTTTTTTCTTATTGTCACCAACAACCCTGGAGGAACTGAACTTCATATCCACTCCTTCTTTTTTTATTCTCTTCTTTTATTTGAAATAAATTTGAAAACGAAACTCTTACTCAAATAATTACCACCCAAAAAAAAAAAATCTTACTTAAACATACGTCCATGCATGTATTGTCGCTTATCTTATTAAATTTTGTAAATCTGTTGCCCAATAATGTTTTCTTTATGAAAAAATTTAACATAAGAGATAAGCATGATAAGTCAAGAGAGGTTGCTCTGATGGTAAACAACCTCCACGCGCCTATGCTTATGTGTGTTAAGGCAGGTGAGAAGGAGGAGAACCTGAAATTGCTGTATAGAAAAACTAGTTGCTATCTAGTATCTCTTGTTCAAATAAAACCACATTTGGTGGTTAAAGTTTTAACATGAGAACCTTATTAACAAGTTCATGGATAACATTTAAAAGGGAATAAAAAGAAAGAAAAAGTTGAAGGTTGAAGTGACATGATTACATGGTTCAACAATTTTACTTTGAATTTGAGAATAAGACAAGCTAAAATAGAACGTTGATTGTGTCAAAGAAAAGACTAGTATAGCTTGGAATAACATATAGTCAAACGGAAGAAATAATTTTACTCATATATATCAAACTGACGTTGCTTCTTCGGTCCGATCAAGGAATCCCTTATATATGATGCAAAACGCTCTGATTCTATCCTTTTTCAATGACAATTTTTGTCGTCTCAATAATCCAAATGGTTGAAAATGACACAAATATAGAAGCACTCTATTCAAGCAAGCACTTTTACGATCTAACCCCAGCATTTTCCAGTGGCTAGCTCCTTAAACAAAAGAGCAGCTGGTATACCAAACAACCCTCGTTCATACAGGGTCCGGAGGAAAGACTGCACCTTAAGGGCTAACACCTTAAATGCCCTAGCTCCTTAAATATTTGGGATTAAATAGCAAAATAATGTGTGAATACTCACAAAATGAAGTAATTGCAGAGTCCTCTCATCCTAACGAGATTGAATTTACTCGATCAGTACAATAGTGAACTTCCATATGAAAATTTTACCGACAAAATCAACAAAAACATGATTATAAAGAAACATAATAAATTATACAAGCTTCTGGGCAATATGAAAAAAAAAGACGTAATCAGACACCCTAAAGTAAAACTATTGGCAACGACGTGGGAAAAAAGCTCGAAAATGGCAATTATAACGGAGCAATGCACGAATCAATATTTGTATGTACAATTCTTGTATGATCATAAAGTTGGCTGGATCCTTTTGAGCCGCATGTATTCCAAAAACTGGGAAGGTAATTCAGCTAAAAGTGATTGAAGGACCGAGGCATCTCCACCTGCAAATGAATGCAAAGGAATCAGGTCACATACAGCGAAAGCCTACTCACACGAGTATCATTTTTAGAAGAGGACGTTTGATTTATCCTCTTCAATAAGAAAGAGCTCGTTGTTAAGCGACAATGACCTACTTTGTACATCCCGGAATGGAACAAATTGGACTATGTCACGCACTGCAACATGTCCACGTGTTGATTCAAGCCTCTCTTTATCAGCATCTAAAATCTGTGAACATACAATATGGGACCATTAGTCGATTTAATACCATGATATGCTACAGGTGGAGAAAGAGTAAATACACACCTCCACTTCCTTGTAATCAGCTCCTCCAACCCCAACAATAAGAATTGACAATGGCAAATCCGCAGCATGAACAAGGGCATCCATTGTTTCTTGCAGATCTGTTATCACTCCATCCTGGAATTTTTGTAATAATATAATTCAGCATCGAAATAAACATATGAAATTCTGTCACAAATGTCCATGATAAAATTCAGCCTCGACAAAAATCAGATTGAAGAGCTTCACTCTTAAGTGAAATTCAAGTTTAAGGTTTTCCACACCATTGTAATGCATTTCAGTGAAATTTTTCCGTGTAAATACATATATATGTCAAGATACCAGTACCATTTGCCTAGCTTAACTTAGCAAGGCTTGATGGTAAATCAGGTTAATGCTACCAAGCAAAGTTCATACTTCAGATGTTTGAGAAGAGATCAGTTGGCTAGAACTCTAATCAGTGAAAGCCAACAAGATAGCACATAATGGTTAACATTTAACTTTATCTAAAAACCACGATCATCAGGAAATAAGATGAGAATACAGTGGTCATCCGAATTGAAAAAGGGAGAGTTTACGCTTACAAACTGAGATGTACCGTGATTATTAACAAAATGAAATACTTCCGCTCGCCCTTCATCAAAGACTTATTTGCTATATGTGCAGATGACGTAATCACTGGTCCGAATATAGTTGGTCCTGCAAGCGAAACATTAAAAAGGGCACTCATGTATGCCGTCATGATACCCTGGATTCCTTGCACCTAGAATAAAAAAATACTGATTAATAAAATGTGATGAAATAAACAGAAATAAGGGAATTCACAACATTAAGATATAACAAATTTGGCACATGTAATGATCTTCTGCGTACCTCAGAGTAGTCACTGCTGCCATTTAGATTGAAGCAATGAGACACAGGGCCATCAATTGGCCGTGCTCCGAACCCCCAAGCAGGATAATGTTGGTCTTTATCGTAAAAATGCAAGACCTCTCCAACTTCCAAGATTGCCTGAAATTTGAGTTCTGATTCAATGAAGCCAATCATATGAAGGATAAATATAAGATCATTATGCACATGACCATTTTCTCACTTTCTGATAAGCATTTGGCCGTCCTGAAGGATCGATATAATGCAATGAATCAGGTAAGCGTGGATTCCCATTAGAAGCTGACAAACACAACTCATGTGAGAAACAAATGCATGCTGAGATGCCAAACAAAAAAATCCAAAACCCACAGCAGAAGATAGCCGAGAGAAACAAATAAATATAAGCCGATTAACGGAATTGACATAATAGATGCATATCATTTGTAGGTGGCAATCAAACTTTGTCATACTATTATATCTAATCGAAGCAGTTCTAACTGTAATGACACTAAAGCTTGCTTGTGAAGGCGGAGTTAAAATGTAACAAAATTAGCTAAATTCAAGGTGATATTGTACAGTCATACAGACAATCACAGTCTACAGAATTGTGAGCATTCCAAGGGTAGAAATTTCAAATCTGGTATAAGGTAGACCCGGGAGAAGAGTTGAGGTGCGTGCAAGCTGGCTAGGACACCACTGTCATTAAGAAAAAAGAATAGGAACTTCAAACCCGTAAGGTGGCTCAATCTAGACAACCCCCCCCCCCCCTGATACCAAAAATAAAGACGGGGTCAGAGATCCTTCATGATAATCATCACATTGGTGAAGGCAAAACAATATCCCCATGCATAGCTACAGAAACATAACTCTTGCTCAAACCTGATACCGTGAAGGAGAAAGAGTTAAAATCATATGCATAGGTACACCAACACATACCAGTAAAGTCGATGGCCACCATGAAGTTAAGTTCATAGCCGCATGCCAAGTAATCGAGGAATGTATGCTGGGTTTTCTCGAAGAAGATATCCACAAAAAGCTGACTCTTTAGGACCTGGCAAAATTAGTGATCTCGATGACCAAATGCAAAAAGTTTAAAGCAGAAGTATCATTTCCTGCACTACTTGGACATTTTACTTTTGACTAAGATGTTTTTTAGTAGAATATTTTGTTGAACAAGATTCGGTATGTCCAATCTTCATGGTTCATTTGAGGAGATATGGTTATGTATGCCCTTCCGTAATGTATTTACGTTTTGGATGCAAATGTATGACATAGGGATCAAGGCCTAACACACCACCACTCGGGTGGCCTTTCAGATAATAAAAAAGTATATTTTCCTGACAATAGATATTTTTACCTTGTTTTGCGAATTTGGTCCCACAGTAGCTGGTATGAAAAGATTTGCGGACGAACCAGTCGAGTGCAATATTTCTAAATCTGCTAGTGATTTCTGAACCTTTCTGACAATTGGCATAGGAGAAAAACTGTCAGCTTCCAGTCTGTAAAGGTCAGAAATGATGGAAAGATGAACGAAAGATCATTTACCCAATTAAATCATGCTTTCCGTTTGTATTGAAATCATAACACTCAATAGTCAGTGGACTGTCCTGCATTTGTTCAAATGTTATGGATATCATAATCCAGTTTTCAAGCATACTTGGAAGAATGACAATTGTACAGGCCCTCAATTTTAAAGCTAGACAGGATTACTATTAGACAAGAAAAGGTTGGTTGTACTCCACATAATCCCATCACCCTAAATATGCTAATAGAATCAGAAAATACAACAACAACATAAAAAAATTCAGTATTATCCACAAGTGGAGTCTGGGGAGGGTAGTGTGTACGCAAACCTTACCCCTACCTTCGGGAAGGTAGAGAGGCTGTATCCAATAGATCCCCCGGCTCAAGAAAAGAAGAAAAGGGAAGCAGTAACAAATAGAATCAGAAATCCCATGTTAAATTAAAGAGCAAATACATAAAAATTATTCTTAGTGAAAGCACATGATCTGCCTAAATTTAGTACTACAAATTGCATGGGCATCCCTCAACTCATCGGTGTGTAAATGATAACTAGCTACACTTAAAAGCCGAGTTATCTACCATGAGTTAGCAATCCAAAGAAAATATGGCTAAAGACTACATCAAAAGTATTTCTTTTTCACAAATTTCAAAATTCATACAGAAAATTCTAGCAATTTCACACTTGCTCATACTGACATCTGATTCACATGGAATAGCACATGGTCCCAAAAAGAGGCACACTAGCTCAGAGAAAAATCTGATTCATAGGTTTTCCTGTTCCTCCCTTCCAAGGTTCTACATTTTAGGGGATGGTCTCAGAGATTTGCCAAGGAAGCACATGGAAGAACATTTCTTTTACCTTACTTCCAACTTGTTGAATATTCACTGAAACTGGTTTCCAATTTGGATTGTGATCATCTTTTATAACTTCTGTTTTGCAAATTGGAACCACCATTCCACTCTCAGTAAATTTGGATATCACCAAAAACGGATCCTGCCACAAGCAGTAAGATTTTGTATTTATATCCATTACACAATTCAAAACGACAAAAGATAAAAGTACTCTAATGAGTTCTTACACTTTTTGAAAACAAATCCTTGGACACTAATTCTGAACATCTCAGTTTCAACTCTACAGTAGTCTTTGAGGCAACACTTTCTTCAGCACAAACAGTAAGCTTCCCAGAAGTTTGGGTCTGCGCCGGACCAGAAGATTGTTCTCCACGTATCAGGTCTAAGGTGAGGGACTTGTTCGACTTTTTAACAATCTACAAGGAAATCCAACATCATTGGATTAATATAAAAAAACTACCTTCATAAATACCACTATACTGATCCTGAAATCATTAATTGGAAAAAAGAATAGCTGTGTGCAAGAACATAAACAGGAGAAACAGATCAACCAGGTTTAAGCAGGCATCAAATGTGGTTATTATCTTGCTGATAACATTTATAAACTTGGAAAAAAATCAAGCAGAATACGTTGACCGTCACGCAAATCCACAATGTTTTTAACTGCCAACCAACACAAAAGACGATAAAAATAGGACCAGAGTAGCAACATTATTCTAACCCTGAGTAACAGATATGATAAAAATGAACTCTGAACAATATATTCTCAAGCATCCAGTGGTGGATTATGCATAACTGAGTTACACAAAGTATAGAGCCTTAAATGTGAAATACATCTTCTCTTTGCACTTCAGTTCACATCCAAATTACACCCCAATATTGATCCATGCCCTTGTCTCTTACACCATAAGTAAGAAAACTATGCTCACATTATAATTTCAAAAGCAAAATATTGTATTGGGAAGTGTTCGCACCTCAGATAATGTGCAACTAGCCTCACCAAGAAAGTGCTGCTCCTCCAGTTTAATCATCTGTAAAAGTTATGCAGATTTCGACGTATTAACCTTGAGCCATGATTATATATGTTTGTATCCTTTAATATTTTATGAAAAATTAAAATGTTTTAATCTTTTAGCATAGTCAGAAAATGATGGACCAAATAAGTGAATCGCAAGGCACATGACTTGTACTCATCAGGTAAGATATGAAAGTTATTATCCAACAGCCTGTATAGATTCCAATGTAGCAGAATGAAGAAAATGGAAGCAGAACCGGAAATGGTCAACTTTGAATCTTTATCTTACGACTGATCTACTGCAAGTCCAAGTACAACAACAACATACCCAGTATAATCCCACATAATGGGGTCTGGGGAGGGTAGTGTGTACGCAGACCTTACCCCTACCTTGTGGAGATAGAGAGGCTGTTTCCAATAGACTCTCGGCTTAGGAAAGCATAAGCACCACAATAATAGAAAGAAAAACAAGACGGGACTACACCGAGAAGCCATGTAAAAGCAACATAAATAACAAAATAGTAAGATGATCGAAACGCAAAAAAAAGACAGATAGTAAAAGAAACCTAATACCAACCAAATGCAAGTGTACGTACTAATACTACCGGATCTACTGCAAGTCCAAGTGAATCAGGACAAGTTCATAGCTAATTTTAGGTTCAGCAGATACAAGGAATAACGTAAAATACCATATGCACGACTTTGAAACCAAATACTAATGGGAATCCTAGAAAGAAGAGCACATTTAGATGTACAAGAAAATTAACGAATATTCCAAACCATAGTACCTGGGATGCTAAAAAAGTAGCAGTCTATAAGTTGAAAGATATACCTAACAGAGTGACTGTATGAACTTGAAATTGTCTGACAAATCTTATCTAGAAGTCCTTAAAAATCTAGAGAAGAGCCCGTTTGGCCAAACTTCCAAAATCCATCATTTTCAAAAGCATTTTTTGTCAAGCGGAGTTCCGGAAAAACGTACTTTCATATCGTACCAGTTTGCGTTTGGCCAAATCATCCGAGAAGTGCTTTTGTTAGTATTATGGAAGCATTTTGTGTTAGGCTAATCTTTTCAAAGGCGCTTTTGAGCGGCAGAAAGACAGCTTCTTTCCCATGGTAGAAAAACAGCTTCTATTATTTCTTCTTTCTTTTTTGATAAGGTAAATTTTATTAAGCAAACAGCACCAGGATGGTACTGCAGAACAACTTTTATTACTTCTCAAAAGCACCGATTCTTTTTAAGAGTTTGGCCTAACACCTTAATTCTCCTAATAAGAACTTTTTAAATTTAAAATATTTAAGCGTAAGACTCCTAGAAGCTTGGAGGAACAGACCAAAAGTTCAGTTCCATCCACAACAGCAGCATATCTTCACTAGAGTTTCTTGAAAGTTTGGTAACATACCCATGCTACAACGATCACGACCAATTACACCTGATGCTTTCAGTTAAATGATCTAACTACAAACTGCGGCAACACTTCAAGAATAAAAGTTCTTGAAGGAACACTTTTGCGACGTACATGCAGGCCACATAGTTGATATGTTGATATCAAAATCTAGCGCATTGGTGGTAGATATTAGATGAATCACCCTAGGGAATCCATGAGAAAGAAAAAAAAACGAAATAGTATAGATACGACGTGATAGAGCAGGTATCACATTACATAGTCAAAATCAAAATCAGTAAACCAGCAGTCCCTCTAATCATCAATTTCATCATTCTCAAATCTTCTCATAATCTGCCCCACAGTTAGGTGATAATCAAATAGTTATAAATGCTTCAGAACTAAAGTTGAATTCTATATGACGGGCATAAGACTATTTGATTAATTGCCATGGGAGCAACCGGAAACTCTAAGTATCATACTCAGAAATCCTAAAAAATAACACATATATACCTTGACATCTTGATTGTGAAAATGAGTGTCAACATCGTAGACACGAAACCTGAGATAAAGGGAATCTTGTAAGACAGAAAAGCGGTATCTAATTGACAAAAACCAGGATCTAAAGTGTCAAAGACTCACACCAAATTCTGCACCGTCTCAAAATGATAGGCAATAGTATACTTCGTAATCCACTTGGGATTCAATGAGTTCAGAATTACTTCAGTACGGGCAAGCTCTTGCAACGAACCATCTCTTCCTTTTGAATAAATGACAACCATAGGATCACTCTGTAAACAATACAAGATTCAGAGGAGAGCATGATGACTTGGTAAAGTCAAAAACATCTTTACGTCAAGAAATGGACAATGATGATAGCAAACAGAACGGATTGTAAATTAACAAGGGGACCATCCATAGAACTAAGACAATGACCATATATTAGAAAAAAAGGGAGAGAGAGGGAGGGGAGACAACAACCTACATACAAAAGAATAGAATCCTAAAAGTTTTAGAAGAAAAATACACAAAATGTGTCGCTTAATTGTATAGTGTAATGAAATAATATACTTCTTAGTTAGGTGGACACTAGTTCGTAGAAATACGCAAATCATAAACCCCAAAGTCAGTAAGTTTCTAAAATGCCAGTTTAGAAAGGGAAGTCCATTAAAAGAAAACTTGTAATATCTGTGGTATTACGAAAGACAATAACTTTCCATCATAAAGCCTGTAGTGAGTCTGATAATGAGGCATTTTCCACTAAACCATATTTCAAAAGCTAGCCATAGAAATAGATGGAAGATATCAGATAATAGCAAGGAGCAGCATATACTATACATTCATCAATATGTATGATTGATACCACAGTTCTGAAGTGTAGTTCCATCAACCTTTCACCACACTAGTTTGTCTCTAGAAGCTAGTGCTATATGTAAAATAAGTGAATGATCTTCTAGGTGTACATCTAAGTATTAACACTAATCCTGATAATAACAACAACAACAACCCAGTATAATCCCACTAGTGGGGTCTGTGGAGGGTAGTGTGTACGCAGACCTTACCCCCCTACCCTGGGATAGAGAGGTTGTTTCCAATAGACCTCGGCTCCCTCCCTCCAAGAACTACTCACCTTGCTCTTGGGGTGACTCAAACTCACAACCTCTTGGTTGGAAGTGGAGGGTGCTCACCACTAGAGCAACCCACTCTTGTCTAAATATTCAGTGTATTACTCCAATTATTCAGTGTATTACAAACACTGATCCTGATAATGACTTCTCTAATGAAATGAAAAACATTCCGAGTGGAAATATTCAGTGTATTACTCCAATTATGGAAATGAAGTAACATAAATTGCAGAAAAATTGAAAACAGTAAATATCGTGAAGCAGTGTTACCATGAATCACATCACATGAAAGTCAGTGTTTGTCATTCACATTACTGAACTCTAACGAATAAGGAACAAACCTTGGAAAGCACATCGCGATCATGCAAACTGGTAGCAGATAGAGACAACTGCACGTGAATAGAATAGTTTAAACCAAAAAGTACTGAGAAAGGAAAATTTCAATATTCATAGCACAGGTTAATCATCAATGCTTAAGTTTTTTCATGGGCTAATAGCAAGAACTAGAACGGTTAAGTAGTTTGCCAACAGTGATGGAGTTGCAAAAAGATCAATAAGAAGCTCATACAATTTGGAAAAATTCAAATGATATAGATTACTTCAAAGTAACAGCATCAGTGTATGTATGTCATAAGAAACCAAAAGTTGGAGATTTTGTCATCAATCTGAAACAGAGCACATACTTTATCTTCCTTCTTCAACAACAACAACATACCCAGTATAATCCCACAAATGGGGTCTGGGGAGGATAATGTGTACGCAAACCTTACCCCTACCTGGAGAGGTAGAGAGACTGTTTCTGATAGACTCTCGGCTCAAGATAAGGCGTTAAGGAAGAAATATAGAACAACAACCTGCTATAAAAAAACAGGGCATCTCGGTACACAAAGCATCCCGCGTTCATGCAGGGTTCGACGAAGGGCCGATGCGGGCAGCCTACCCTAATGCAAGCATCAGTGGTTGATTCCACAGCTCGAATCAGTGACCTACAGGTCATACGGAGACAACATGACCGTTGCTCCAAGGCTAAACTAATGCTATAGCCGATTATATTAAACTAATGGTGCAAAAATGATGTACGCAGTCAGTACATATAATTTAAATCCTTTTACAAATAGGGTACAATTCAACCAATAATTGTAGAAAAATTGCTCAAAAAGGGAAAACAACCAAAGTAAAAAACATATTATAATTCTAGAAATAATACTAAAAACAAGTTTTGCTTACTCTAAAAACTCTTTCATCAAATCTACCAGGGGAAATCTGCAGAGCATTATATCCACCATCATTAAAAGCCCAAGTTCTACATAGAGTGAGTCCCATCTTAGCACCAGCTTGTAAAATTCCTCTAATTCTTGATCTTTTACTATAATCCACAGCATGATCCATTAACCAATAAGAATTCCAACCATTTATATAAAAAACTTTACTATCAACAAAGAACTGAGTCCCATTTCTCTCCACAAAACTTAACTCTATTTCTTTGTTGTAACTGAACCACAATAAGTCTCCAAATGACAAATAAAATGACAAATAATGCTAAACCAATGACCGGATAAATTAGGCCACCATTTCTTGCGAGTTTTCTGCTCATAGATGATTTAACCATTTGCATGAAATCCAACTTGAGAAAATGCTGGGATCTCAGAGCACTGTAAAATATTATTAAGCCAACGGTAGGTCAGTAATAATTTTATGCAACTTAGCAGCCTTTAAATTTGTGTTGCGATGGATGTGCGGGCACACTAGGTTGGATAAGATTAGGAATGAGGATATTCGGGAGAAAGTGGGTGTGGCCCTTTAGGAGGATAAGATGAGTGAAGCAAGGCATAGATGGTTCGGCATGTGAGAAGGAGAAGCCTAGATGCCTCAGTGAGGAGGTGTTAACGGTTGGCGTTGGCAGGTAGGAGAAGAGGTAGAGGGCGGCCTAAGAAGTATTGGGGAGAGGTGATCAGGCAGGACATGGCGCTACTTCAGCTTACCGGGGACATGGCCCTTGACAGAAAGATATGGAGGTCCAAGATTAAGACAGAAGGGTAATAGGTCGTAGTGTGTTTTCCCGATCTGTTCCAAGTTTATTGGAGCTATCTGACTAGTACATTGTCTTCGATTCTTAGAGTGTTAGTATTAGGGTTATTTTTAGTACTATCTTCCGCTTCGGTTTTCTAGTACCATGTCATGTTACTACTTGTTGCTATTGATTTTACTATTGCTATTGCTATTGCTTTCTTCCATTTTTTTTTCCTGGTTCATACATTGATGGTATCATTTTCCTGGCCTTGTTGATATTTACTTCTTCCCATTCTTCTTCTCGAGCCGAGGGTCTTTCGGAAACGGCCTCTCTACCTCCCCAGGGTAGGGGTAAGGTCTGCGTACACATTACCTTCCCCAAACCTCACTTGTGGGATTCCACTGGTTGTTGTTGTTGTAGCAGCCTTCAAATTTGTATTTGGCCTATCGTCCGCTGGACCATCTTTAGAGAATTGTGAGGATGCAAAAGATATCAAACTACCAAAATTGATTTAGCAACAGCTCGAATCCTTAAAAAACACCTCTAGCAAGAAGTCTAATCTTTTGGATTTAAATGAATAGCTATTTCCATACTCGAAATAGGTGACCTTTTTAGTTTATAGAAGCATAAGTTAAATGTTTTGAGATGACTCCATTTGTAGTTCATAGCACTTTTAAGGTAATATCTACATCCTAGCTTAAGAACCAAAACTAAATAGGTCAACTTTACCTGCAGTCAAACTTAATTGATTTAAGTCCTGATAAGCGAAACGTGACCGAGTAATATGGAACAAAAGAAGCACCTTTCCAAAAGCTGGAATCTCAATCCTGTTAATTAAAGCATATGTGGCGTTCGTACTGTACTTTAATCACATAAATAGACGGAATACCCTTATTTAGCTGCAGCATACTATCATGCATCCTAAAGTCAACTAACATTTCCTCTTCTGACTTCTCCCTCATACAATTTTCTCTTTCTTCACTGACTGAGATATTGAAACATGGATAAGGTACACTTACGTTATTTGCATTACATTCTCCGAAACCTTGTAAGACCAGTGGATTACCAAAACATGAAAATGGGCAAGACGAGGTATAGCCATATCAAAGATCACATGCATCAGTAGGTAGGCAAACTATGGTAATATACATTGATCAATCAATATCAATCAACTACACCTCAACCAGAAACTAGTTGGAACCGGCTATACAAATCCTCTATAGGATACTGCCTAATTCAAAACTAAGGCAAACTACATGAGCAGATTTTTAATCGACTACTCTTATGCTCTCTATTCTGTTCACACACACCCCACAACCCACCCACGCACTCAATTACCATCTACTTGGAAATGAACAAATTACTTTCCAATCTTTGCTGTGATTTGTATCCTCTCTAACCAATATACTTCAGTTTAGTGACATAATACAGTTTGTTCTGTTGTGGACAAGCATACAATCCCTTAACATAGATATAGAACAAACTCAACTAGAAAAGTCAAAATGTTGAGGGAAACGCTAATCCAGCTGGCGGTTCAGCAATCACACAATAAGGCACTTTCTAAAATCTTCTGCCCAAAGTCAATTCCAATTCAACTTGCAAGTCCAATCTGATAAATGTCAAGAAACAGTACTATATCCTCACCTAACACGAACTCCCCATCAAGGATCTTAATCAACCACAATCATCCAACTAAACTCTAAAAATATCACAGTAAAATGTTGAGGACAGATCTAATCAGGCTGCCAGTTCAGAAAGGGAATAATAAGGTAGTTTCGAATTCTTCTCACAGTCAAAGCCAAGTCAACGATATATAAATCCGCACCATTAGTGGGGAAAAAAAAAGTAGAAACTTGTCATCTGATAATACATAGTATAGGAAAATGTGAAAAACAGAGAGAGTGAAGAACCTCGACATGCGAGTAGAGGCCGTCGTAACCGCGAGACTTGAGGAGAGCATCAACGGCTTCGTTATGACCGTTGTTTGGATTAGCCACGTAAGCACCGGTACCGCCAGCTGCCGAATGTCCGCCGCTCTCGTCGGAACAGCAATTTCCCATGGCAGCTACAATTTCAAGAGAAACAAATCCAAATATCTACTGCGAGTGTACTCGCGCGCGGAAACTTCAGCTACTAGCTTACTAGGAACAGCTTACTATATGTATGTACTAGTGTAATGGGCGTTGAATATGGAAATTTGGAATAGAGAGAGAAATGGAAGAAGGGACAGCAGAAATTGAGATGACCCACCTTTGTGGGCCACCTACTGCCGCGTTACTCCAATAATCAAATTAAAAAGCATATTTATTCCAATTATCTTATAAGAATGCCAACTTGGCTTTCGTTTATTGATTTATGGTAGTTGCCTCTGCAAAATTTGATAATTTCCTGCATGTTTTTTAATATTCTCGCTCCAAATTGTATTGAAAATAGTCATTCTAGTAAAATTTGTATATACATTCCACTTTTCAAATTTTATTTGTGAAATTACACTGAATTTATTATTATTATTATTATTGTTTACTCCTACTCACAATCACTGACTGGTAAGTGAAAATGGAATGTAACATTTACAAGCAAAAAGAAGCCAAAACTATATGTGCAGTAGTTCATAATGTCGACATTTTTATTCTACCTGCTCCGAAATAGTGACAGATCTACCATACTAATGATAGATAACAACATGCTCGTCAGTTTCAGTTCAATTTATACATACATGTTGAAATTACTCATGTTAAAGTTCGAATCTATTATCACGTAGTAATGAAATAATAGTATTCTAAAATTATTAACTCGAAAATAATTGGTGAAATTCAAAAATAGTCAAATTTATGAGTGTTAATTGAAAAATAGCTACAGTTTTAAAAATAATTAAAATTTAGTCATTTTCATGTAAAGATAAATTTGAACAAAAACATTGTTCAAAATCCGGAAAATATTCCAGTATAATATGCTGGAACTCGAATTCTTTACATGTGAACTTCCAGCATAACATGCTAAAATTTTATAATGTTGTGGAGTTCCAATATAATATGCTGGAAGTTCATACGCGGATACTTCAATCTCCAGTATATTATACTGGAACTTTCTGTGTTGCAGCAAAATAATAACTATTTTCAATGACTTTGCAAACGTTACCTATTTTTCAATTACCAATCCGAAAAATAGCTAGCTTATTTTAACTAAAATACTAATAGCGCCCGCTTTAACTAGTGGAAGACTCCTTACATAAAGTTCGTACCGTAAGGTCTATACTCTATAGATGAAATTTCTTTAGGAAAAATAAAGCTCAACTGCTCTGTGAAGAAACAGCAGAGTATAATTGTTATATTATATTATATCGTGTTAGGTACATTACAAATGTACAAAAAATCACTCTAATAACGGCGGGAGGATAAAGTGTACGAAGATCCGGGGTCGGCTCCAACATTATGGAAGGTAAGGCTTGTGATTTAGGCCCCAAATTTGGGGAGCCCCATTTTTTAAAATAATAGGTTTATAGGTATTTAAAGAAAATATTTAGTACTTTTAATATAAAAGTAGAGCTTTTAATATAAAAAGAAAGAAAACTTTTTAGATATATAAATAAATAATAATTTGACTTACTTAAAAATGAGTGGATGAATATTTTTCCTAACGTTTCAATATTTTCACTTTTTACTCCTTGGCTAGATACTGTGTAAAAAAATTACTCTCTTCCTTAATTTGTCCAAGTTAATCTTTCTTATTTCCAATATCTTCATATTTAAGAAACCCCTACATATTTTTTGCCTTTTTTTTTGATATTCTTATTTACCTTCTTTCTCCACGATTTCTTAGTTCCAAGTGTTCAACAATACTTTTAAGCTTCCAATAGTTCTATACTTCTATTGCTCTATAAAATTTTATCTAAGATCAACAATTTCTCAAGAAAGATTAAATAATGAATTGACTATATTATTAATTGAGAAGAATTATTAGAAAAAATCGATTATAAAAAAAGATTATTAACAATTTTGTATCTCAAAAGTTAGAAGAATAGACTTCAAATAAAAAAATATCTTATAATTGTCTTTTAAAAATTTAGGCCTCATATTAAACTTTGGGTTTAGGCCCCGCATATTCTTGTGTCGCTCTTGAGCGAACCTTATCTCTACCTTATGGATATAGAGAAATTCACTCTAATAATCTAATCTCTATACATTCATTTATTGATAGAATTTAAGGGTCCACCAAACTATATAGAGAACCAGGTTCTCTATTAGTTCCCACAGAACACACGCACACTGCAGTAGGTAAATGACACAAAGAAGTTTTACGTGAAAAACTCCCAGCTCACGGGATTAAAAAATCACGACCTACCCTTGTAGGATTTCAACTTCACTAATGAGCAAACTTTAGACTACAACCTATTGTAACATAGGAATTAACCTTTTAATCCATCACTAACTTGTAACAACTCTATTACAAGCCACTTTGTAACAACGCTATTACAAAGACTTACAACTCGACTAACTCTAGCCAAGACACAAACACAAGGCTTATGATTTTACAAAGATTTCCTACACAATGCTTCTAACTAAGCTAAGTAGGAATTACAAATAAAGTGCTTTAACAAAGGTGCAACACAACTAGGGACATGTAATGACTCAATACATAAAACGGGTCCTTCGTTATATTGTTCCTTGTTCTTGATGCCCTTGAGAATCACTTGCAAGATTGGTACAGACTTGAGAGAAAATGCTTGATCGATTATTGAATGTGCAAGTGTTTTGTTTTACCTTTATTTGATGTAAATAACTTATTTGTGACATCACTTGAATGATGTAAGCAAGTTAGGTAAAGGGTATTCTCCATAAAGTTGACTGTTGCATTATTTTTGCACTGTTGCGTGTGCAGACAATAACTTTACAACTGTGGAGAGTTAACTTGCACAGTCACCACTGGAAATAGTGGACATCTGTTCTCTATGTTGTTCCTTTGACTCTGAAGAGTTGAACCACGTCCCCGAGCTGAGACTTGTTGTTCTTTAAGTGCTTGAGGATGTATAACAGGTTCCTTATCTGGTTCTTATCATTAAGTTTGTTAGATCATCAAAACATAACAGGGATACATATAACCTATCAATTTCCCCCCTTTTGATGATGACAAACTTATAATTGAAGTTTCTCCTAAGAGCCAAAATGGTAGATCAGTTTCCTGTATTCCCCATAAATTTGTTCCCCAACTTGTTCCCCCTCAAATATTTTCCCTCATTTTGGCATTATAAAAAGATCAGTAGCAAGCAAGAAGTAAAAAGTAGCCTAGCTTGGTTAACTCATTCCACATGTGTGCACACAATCATGACTAAAAACAGAGCAAAAGAGCAAAACATACACAGCAAAAGGATGAAACTTACATTAATTTTTGGAAATTAAGCAGGTAGCAGTTCCATTGTTACCAAAACATCCACAAAATAAAAACAACAAAAGGTACCAGTTATAAACATCATTAAGACTAAAAACAGAGGACGAACACTAGGAGTTGGGAACATGACGGCTATTAAGGAGCACTGGAAGGGGGAGCACTATGTCACGATCCAAAATCTCACCTGTCGTAATGGCGCCTATCTCGATACTAGGCAAGCCGACAACCTCAATAAAACCACATTTCCTTAAAGTTTTAAAAACATAATAATTGGAGTTTAATAAAAGGCCTCACAATTTTAGATACAAACACTCCCAAAACCTGGTGTCACTTAGTACATGAGCATCTAATATGAATACAAGTTTGGAAAATACGGTCCATAACAGTCTGAGACCAAATATAGTAAATAAGGAGGTAGGGAAGGAGAGGCAAGGTCTACGATACATGACAGCTACCTCAGAATCTCTGAAAAATTAATTGTGCAAAAGAATCAACACCGCTATGTACGGGAACACCTGGATATGCACACGAAGTGCAGGGTGTAGTATGAGTACAACCAACCCAGCAAGTAACAATAATAAATAAGGAACTAAAGATAGTGACGAGATACACAGTTACAGTTCATTTTCAGTGATTCCAGTAGAGAGTAGACATGCTATCAATTCCAACAGTTTAAGTCAAATCAGTTTTATACAGTTCAAGTTCATGTAATCCGGATATAAAATCTTTCAGAGAATTTCGCAACAATGGTAGATAGCAACTAAGTGCAACAACAAATGAAAAGCAAGTAGAGCCTCTCAGGGCAACATTTACTCAACTCGTCACAACAGCTCAACCACTCGGCTCTCAGCCCTCAACACTCACACTCAATGGGTACCCGCGCTCACTGGGGGTGTACAGACTACGGAGGGGAGCCTACAACCCAAGCGCTATAATCTGCACGGACAACTCACGTGTTGCACGGATAACTCACGTGCCACAGTGTAAATATCTGAATTCGCACGGACAAATCACGTGTTATAGTATAATATAAGGATCCGCACGGATAACTCACGTGTTGCACGGATAACTCACGTGCTATAGTATAATATAAGGATCTGCATGGACAACTCACGTGCTATAGTATAATATCTCACAATCAGGCCCTCGGCCTCACTCAGTCATAAATCTCTCCTGTCTCTCGGGCTCTCAATAGTCATGATACTCAGCCCAAATAATAATAATATGATCCATCAATAATGAACAATAGAAACAGAGATAAAATATATAAGTAAACTGTGATTAAGTACAAAACAACAATTAAGACCCCTGTGGTCTTTATAGCACCATCACATAGCCTAAGCATGCTTCACTGTCAAATATTTATAGCACAGAAAGGGCACATGGCTAAGGACAAGCTTATTCAACTTTCTAGTTTCACGGAATGGAGCAAGTCCCAATTTCCACGGTGCACACCCACACGCTCGTCACCTCCAAAATACTCACATAATACAATAATCTTGGTTTTCATACCCTCATGACCATATATAAAACTGTTACTTACCTCAAACCATGTAATTCTTTATTCCGCTATGCCCTTGCCACGAGAATCGGTCTCCGAAAGCCTCGTATCTAGCCACAATTAATTTGATTCAGTCAATACCAATTATTCTAATTAATTCCATAAGGAATACTAATTTTTCAATAAAAATCCGAAATTAACTCAAAAATTGCTCGTGGGGCTCACATCTCGGAACCCGACAAAAGTTACAAAATATGAATGATCATCCAACCACGAGTCTAACCATATAAATTTCACCAAATTCCGACATCTACTCGACCTTCAAATCTTAAGTTAAAGTCTTTGAAGATTTCTACCATTTTCAACTCAATCTTTATCCATTTGAACTCAACAATCTTTCCACAAACCTTATTGGTATGTGTATGTATAACTAATACTCTCACACCAAAGAATCATATTCTTAATCACCCATCTTTTACTCCAAGCCCGAAATTAAAAGACTAGGGTATGAAACCTTACCTCTTAGATGAAGAACTTGAGAGATTTCTTGTTAGATTTCAAGGCTTGAGCAAGATTTGATGAACAAGACACTTGAGCTTCTTCTTTTCTCTAAAACACTCTCACTTCTCTCTAAAAATATCAAGTTTTAGCTCAAAAATTACTTAACCCCTCTCTCTACCCGGCCTTGGGGGTATTAAATGAGCTCATACGTGCGCGGCCGCGCACCTGAGGCAGAAACTCTCAAATATGCGCGGCCGCGCATCTGGGTACGCATATGATACAGGTCCAGTAAAATAGACATAACATTTTGTGTACATATCCAAATGATGAAAGGTTTAATGCTTTGGAAACTAGACTCAAAAGGCTTTAGTTTTATAGGTTATAGACTATGTAACTCTTAATATCTTGAGAGTTATTCTCGTTTGAAATTAGATCTTATGTGAACTCACTTGAAACTTTATCCCATCATAAAAGTTTTAACTTGACTTAGCCTTAGGGCTCTTCTTAGACCAAAAACCATTCTCAATGCACCTCATACATATATAATGATGATCAATTGATATCATTCAAATTATCAGTCTTGTTCATACCCGAATTGATATAATTAGCACCCGCCAATCTTCTTAAGAATCTTAAAACACTTAGAAATATTTCTAGGGTGTTACATTCTTCCCCACTTAAGAACATTCAGCCTCGAATGTTTTACAAGTCATTATTAGGCACAGTATTATCCTTAACCATCATCTTTAATCATTCTTGACTTCATATAGATCTTAGATATTCTTCCAACATTTCAACTTCCTTAAGGCCCCAAAATTTGGCTAACTCCCAAATGTTTCAGAAATTTCGGCAGAGTGTCCTCTACAATTGGGCCTAACCACCTGCCAGAGAATCACCAAAACCAGTCCTAACAACATATACATGAACTAACGACGCAACATAACATTAAATCAATGTCAATTGTAGCCTCACGAGCAGTATACTACCAAAAAGGAATACCTTTAACATTAGCTATACCGTTGATACATAATTCATATAAGGTAACTCTTAGCATTTTCGTAGAACGCAACTTTATAAATACATGACTATTCAAACAATTGAGGATATTTCTTCTTCATTTCTTCCTCGGCTTCCCAAGTGGCCTCTTCAACTTGTTGGTTTCGCCATAACACTTTCACGGAGGCAATTTCTTTATTTCTCAACTTTCGAACCTGCCGGTCTAAAATGGCCACCGGCTCCACATCATAAGTCAAATTACCGTCCAGCTGCACTGTACTGAAATCCAAAATATGAGACGAATCCCTAACATACTTTCGAAGCTTGGATACATGAAATACTGGATGAATACCTGATAGACTAGGTAGCAAGGCAAGTTCATAAGCCACCTCTCCAATCTTCTTAAGTATTTCAAAAGGCCCAATGTACCGATGGCTCAACTTTCCCTTCTTCCCGAACCTCAACACACCCTTCATGGGTGAAATCTTGAGCAGAACCTTCTCCCCAACCATGTAAACAACATCACGAACCTTCATGTCAGCACAACTCTTCTATCTAGTGTCACGACCCCAAATTTCCCTCTGTAGGATGTCGTGATGGCACCTAGTCTCTAAGACTAGGTAAGCCTATCAATGCGGAATAACAATAGAACTATGAAATAAATAAATTTACAACTCACATAATTATAACTCCCAAAAACCTGTAGAAATAAATCACAAGCTTCTAAGAATTTATTCTCTATATCTCTATACATCAGAGTCTAAAGCAAATAAGGAAGACAACATAATAAGATAGAAGGGGACTCTGGAGTCTGTGGACGCTGGCAGATATACCTCAAAGTCTCCTCGTACAGCTAGATTATTGATGCTTGATCTGATAAGATGTACCTGGATCTGCACAAAAAGATGTGCAGAAGCGTAGTATGAGTACACCACAGCGGTACCTAGTAAGTGTCAAACCTAACCTCGGTAGAGTAGTGACGAGGAAAGGCCAGGCCCTACTGGAATAATAAAAGAAAAGGTGAAGTGTTTAACAATATAACGAAAATGAAATGACATTGGAAATGAATCAAATAAATAGTATGTCACCAATTAACTACACAAAATAATGGCAAATAATACATTGTGAAAACAAAACAGAATTCTTTTCAACTTTAAGAAAATCACAACAATAATCAAAGGCAACTGCGGCCATAAATCAATATCAACAAAGGCACTCCCGAAGTACCGCCTCATAGTCCCAAATCATAAATAAATTCACAATATCTCATTTCCTTATATCACCACGGGAGCCTTCACATTTAATTTTAAAGAAAAATATTTTTCCCGAAATAGCATTTCGCGTTTTAGCCACCCTTATCACACCGCATGACTTATAGTAGTTCCTCTACTAGACACGCGTATCAAGCCACCTTTATCTCACCGCATGCGTTTCAACACCCAGACCTTATACCACCGCATGCGTATCACTATCACAAAATATCACAATTTGGACCTCAAGTGCTTAAATATTTCAATTTGCCAAAATAAAAAATATCAACAATATTTTTCACAACAGGGAGCTCACGACTCAATCACAGTGAGTACAAAAATATTCGGGAATAAATAACTCAACAAAAATAATATTTCAAAATTTTTAATATGTTGCCTCCGTACCAAATTTCGAATATCAAATACATCATATTAATAATATTTAAATTTAAGAAATTCAACCTTCAAATAATGCACAGAATAAAGAAAATCAAGTTTCAACTAAACATGCAAAACAATTAGCAGAAAAAGGTCAAGCAAATTTAAAGTACAAAAATCAGATCAATGATGAAGAATATAATAAAATAAAATAATTTAATTAATATGCAATAATGATCTACACAATTTAAAAATATAATCTTCCACATTTAGCCCGTGTACACACTTGCCACCTCGTGTACACGACTTTCAACACATTATAATTATCACATGAGTATCAATCCTAGGGGAAATTTCTCTCACACAAGGTTAGACAAGTCACTTACCTCGACTTGCTCCAATTTAATCAAGTAGTATGCCTTTTTCTCGATTTTCCGACTCCGATAGACTCAAATCTAGTCATAATTAATTCGATACAGTCAACAAAAAATATAGAATCAATTCCATAAGAAAATACTATATTTTTCAATAAAAATCCGAAATTAACTCAAAAATCGCTCGTGGGGCCCACGTCTCGGAATCCGGCGAAAGTTATGAAATATGAACGCACATTCAACCACGAGTCTAACCATACCAAAATGACTAAATTCCAATAATAATTCAACCCTCAAATCCTCAAATCTATCCAAGAGGGTTTTCGAACTTTTCCAACTTAAATCACCAATTAAATGTTAAAAATAATTATGGATTCGGGTAATCTAACCAAGATTGAGTTAAAAACACTTACCCCGATATTTTTTCTGAAAATCTCCCAAAAATTACCTCAATCCGAGCTCCAAATCGTTAAAAATGGAAAATGGGACGAAGTCCCATTTTCAGAACTTAAACATTCTGTCTAGTGGTTTCTTCTTCGCGAACGCGGCCCTTGCCTCACGTTCGCGAAGCACAAAAATGTGCTGCCCAACTATTCCCTTCGCGAATGCGAGCTGCCCTTCGCGAACGCGAAGACCAAAAATCCTCTCCGGCCATTTCCCCTTCACGAACGCGAGGGTTCGATCGCGAACGCGAAGCTTTGCACCTCGCCCCTTCGCGAACACGTGCTCTCGGTCGCGAACGCGAAGCACAAAATGTGCCAGTCCAAATTTCCTCTTCACGAACGTGAGACTCCCTTCGCGAACGCGAAGAACCAGAACATGCATCAGAAAATTTCTAGCAGCATTCCAAGTCCGAAATTGATCCGTTAACCTTTCGAAACTCACCCGAGGCCCTCGAGGCCTCAATCAAATATACCAACAAGTCCTAAAACATAATACGGACTTAGTCGAAACCTCAAATCTCATCAAATAATACTAAAATCACAAATCACACCTCAATTCAAGCTTAATGAAACTTAAGAAATTCTAACTTCTACATTCGATACCGGAACCTATCAAATAAAGTCCAATTGACCTCAAATTTTGCACACAAGTCATAAATGACATAACGAAGCTATAAAAATTTTCGGAACTGGATTCCGACCCCGATATCAAAAAGTCAACTCCTCGGTTAAACTTTTAAAATTAAATTCCTATTTTAGCCATTTCAAGCCTAATTTAAATACGAACTTCCAAATAAAATCGCGAACACACTACTAAGTCCAAAATTACCATACGGAGCTGTTGGAATTATTAAAATTCTATTTTGGAGCCATTTGCACATAGGTCGACCTCCAATCAACCTTTTCAACTTAAGTTTTAAACTTTGGAACTAAGTGTTCCAATTCATTCTAAAATCTTTTCGGACCCGAACCGACCAGCCCGGCAAGTTACATAGTAGTTTTAAAGCACAGAATGAGCAGTAAATAAGGGAACAAGGCTACAACTTTTAAAATGACTGGCCGGGTCATTACATCTAGATTGCGTCGTGCGAAGCCGTTCTTGAATCACTTTGACCTTCTCTAAAATATCCTGAACCAAGTCAGTACCCAATAGCCGAGCCTCACCCGTCTCAAACCAACCCACCAGAGACCGGCATCGTCTCCCATACAAAGCCTCATACGGAGCCATCTGAATACTTGACTGGTAGTTGTTATTATAAGAAAATTCCGCGAGTGACAGAAATTGATCCCAAGAACCCCTAAAATCAATGACAGAGGCGCGTAGCATATCCTCCAATATTTGAATAGTGCGCTCGGATTGTCCGTCCGTCTGAGGGTGAAACGCTCTACTTAGTTGAACATGTGTACCTAATTCTCGCTGCACTGCTCTCCAAAACTATGATGTAAACTGCGTTCCCCGATCTGAAATGATGGACACTGGCACACCGTGTAGGCGAACAATCTCGCGGATATAAATTTCAGCCAACTGTTCCGAAGAATAAGTAGTACCAACTGGAATAAAATGCGCGGATTTGGTGAACCGGTCTACAATCACCCAAACCGCATCAAACTTCCTCAATGTCCGTGGAAGCCCAACTACGAAGTCCATGGTAATGCGCTCACATTTCCACTCCGGAATTTCAAGTCTCTGAAGTAATCCTCCCGGTCTCTAATGCTCGTACTTTACCTGTTGATAATTTAAACACCGAGCAACATACCCAACTATATCTTTCTTCATTTGCCTCCACCAATAATGTTGCCTCAAATCCTGATACATCTTCACGGCACCTGGATAAATGGAGTACCGCGAACTGTGAGCTTCCTGGAGAATCAACTCACGCAAACTATCTACATTAGGCACACACAGCCTGCTCTGCATCCTTAATACACTGTCATCTCCAATAGTGACTTCCTTGGCATCATCATACTGAACTGTGTCCTCAAGGATACGTAGATGGGGATCATTATACTGGCGTTCTCTAATGCGGTCATATAAAGAAGACCGAGAAACCACACAAGCCAAAACTCGATTCAGCTCGGAAACATCCAATCTAACAAACTGGTTGGCCAATTCCTGAACATCTAAGGCTAAATGCCTCTCTGCTACATGTAAGTATGCTAAGCTGCCCAAACTCTCCGCCTTACGACTCAAGGCATCGGCCACCATATTGGCCCTTTTGGAGGAATCAGGTTCTTCACTAGCACTAGCATTCCTTTTCACTAATTGTCTTGCACTTTTTCTTTTCTCACCAGATTTCTCAGGCACCGTTTTCTCAGACACTTGTTCAATCAACTCTTCACCAGATTTCTCAGCTACTTTCTCACAAAATTTTTCACCCTCAACCTTGCTCAAGTCTATTTCACTCACAGATGACTCCTTGTTGTACTTTGGAATAGTAAGTTTCTTTGAGGACTTACGAACCAAGGAACCAGGTTCCTCTTCTACCTCATCAACAACAACAATGAATAGTGCAGGAGGCACTACCTTCTCATTTACAACCTTTCCATTTTTTACCAATCTCCTCTTCTTCTTTTCCTTTTTGCTTTTCTTTAAAACTGACTCAAATTCTTCCTTCTTCTGCAACCTAGTGATAGGTCTCTTAGAAGTTGACTCGTGGGGAGTTGCCTGGCTACTCCTAGACTTGATGAAACTCGCAAGAGCCACATTGTCATAGGCATCGTCACTCCTTTCGTTTTCCTCCTCAGACAGAGATCGTATCTCTGGAGGAACAATGGCTAATGGCTCAGCATAGATATGAGGAGAGGGAGCAGGGTCAGTACTGACTTGGGGTTCTTCAGAAGAACAAGAATTTTCATCCCAAGTATGAGCATAGTGCTCCTCTTATGTGGAGGGATTAGGTCCCTCAGGAAGTTTCCCAGTAGTACTGTCTGGTGCCAGATTTTTGACAGGCACTAGTTCCCTTCCTTCTGCAATAAACTATCACCTTCCCTATTAGACCTATTTGTTTCAGATATGCCTTCATACTCATCAACTACACAGCCCTCAGCAGCGGTTGACAATATATTCTCTATGGCCTCTTATTCTTGCAAACCCAAAGTAAACTCAGAAGACATAAGAAGAGCATTACATGTAGACTCAGCAACATTCAAATCAAGACCTAGGGTATTCTTTTCCGATTCATCACTGTTACAACCCACTCCTTGCATCTCAGAACATTCTTCCACTGGTCGACTAGAAATTTCCTGATTGTCTTTTTCCGCCACTGTATCTGCTTCTACCATTTTTTCCGACGGGACAGAAGGAGAAGTTGCTGCCATAAATTTCTTGGGAGTCGAGGTTTTGCGACTCCTATGAGAGCCAGTGCTCGACTGAGTTGGAGAGGAACCAGTAGATGGTTGTGACTCTAACTTAGGGTTTGGACTAGATGGTGTAGGGATTTTAGGTTCTAGCACTGGGTTTCAATGGGTGATGACACAGTGGGGGTGATGCTTGGAGCAGTCTGAGTCTCCAGATTTTCAGACATGATAGAGTATAGTGAGAGTTTGATGGAAGAAGAGAGTGTTTGGTTTGAAGGAAAAAGAGAATTTTTGTCTTTGATGTGAACATTTATGATAGTGACTGTGAGAGAGGTTATTTAAGAGGGGTGAGGGACTGGTTAGGAACAGGTATCAAGTTGGGTAGACGGGTCATTTCATAACGGTAGGACGCTTGAGTTCCAAAAAGAGAAAGAAATAAAGGATTGACATTTTAATGACGTGGCACCATTTCAGCCGTTACAAAGATGTGGATGAGAGTACATAGAAACTACTAACCTGTGTCAGAGGAACCAAGTTTCCTGACCGATTTTGTAAATGTGAACTTCATCCTTTTGACTGAAATGCGATATCGCTACTTGTTTGCTATGTAATCGTCATGTGTGTCTACCTGCAATGGTCTAGAGATGAGTTAGACTTTGCTAGAAAATACTTTTTAGCTATTTTACCTGTACATTTCTTTCATAGCCAAACATCGAGGGACCATATCCCTAGCGAGACTTCATCAACCCTAGTGCCAAGCGATTTTTTTCAAAGTACTCTCTGCTCAGTGCTTTGGTGAAGATATCTGCAATTTGACCTTTTGTGCTGCTAAACTTTATGCAAATGAGCCCTTTCTCAACATTGTCTCTGAGAAAGTGATGTCGCGCATCAATGTTCTTTGTTCTCTTAGTTGAACTGAATTTTTGCCATGTTAAGAGCACTAGTGATGTCACATAGTAAGGGCACACAATCAGAAAACACACCGAAATCTTCTTGCTACTGCTTGATCTACAACAGTTGAGCACAGCAAGAGGCAGCTGCCACGTACTCAGCTTCAGTAGTTGAAAAAGCCACTGGGTTTTGTTTTCTTGTGCCCCACAAGATTAGACACGATCCCAGAAAATGTGCCATACCAGAAGTGCTTTTCGTATCCACCAGATAGCCAGCATAGTTAGCATCAGCATATCCTATTAAGTCAAAGTTATCTCCTAAGGGATAGTAGAGAATCAGGTCCTGCGTTCCTTTGAGATACCTCAGAATTCTCTGTGCAGCCTTCAGATAAGACTCATTTGGATTGGATTGAAACCTGGCACAGAATCCCACACTGAAAATAATGTCTGGTCTACTTGTTGTGAGATATAGAAGTGACCCAATAATGCCTCTATACATAGTCTCATTTACAGGAGAACCAAGTTCATCCATATCCAAGCGAGTGGCAGTGGCAATAAGTGTATCAATGATCTTTGAACTCTCCATCTCAAATCTCTTCAGAAGCTCTTTGATGTACTTTTGCTGACTTATCATTGTGCCCCTAGGAGTTTGCTTGACTTGTAGACCCAAGAAGAAATTCAATTCCCCCATCATGCTTATTTCAAACTCATATCCCATGAGTCTTGCAAATTCCTCACACAAACAGTCATTTGTTGCTCCGAAGATAATGTCATCAACATAGACTTGCACTATGAGCAGGTTCCTCCCCCGTTTCATGCACGAGGAGCTTGCTTCAGTCCAAATAATGCCTTGTCAAGTTTAAACCCGTGCTCAGGATGCTCATGGCACTCGAAACCAGGCGGTTGCTTGACGAAAACTTCTTCTTTCAGAAAGCCATTCAGAAATGCACTTTTGACATCCATTGGAAACAATTTGAATTCTATATGAGATGCAAATGCAATAAGGATTCTGATGGCCTCCATTCAAGTAACTGGAGCAAAAGTTTCATCATAGTCAATTCCTTTTGCACATGCATCACACACCTTGTGATCTTTGAAGCTTGACTTAGGCAATCCACGAACCAGGTCCTTCCTAACCAACTTGTTCAGCCATGTAAAACTTGCATGGCCCAACCTTCTGTGCCATAGTTTAGTGTCATCATCCACAACACTCAGACACGTGAGATCCCCATTATGTAGTGACTCAAAATCAGCGACATAGATGTTCTTGTATCTTTTTGCCATCAGGATCACATCACCAGTTACAAGATTTGTGACTGTGCAGATTTTTGACACAAATTCCACCTTGTTGCCTTTGTCGCAGATCTGCGAGACACTCAGCAAGCTGTACTTCCTGGAATTCACGTAATACACATTTTCGATTGAGTGAGTGAGAGACTTTCCAATTATTCCTACTCCAAGAATGTATCCCTTTTTGCCATTTCCAAAGGATACACTCCATCCTTGCAAGGCTTTGACTGAAAGAAAATCATTAGTGCTTCCAGTCATATGCTTCGAGCAGCCACTATCTATGTACCATCTTTGGTTGCTTCCTTTCATTGCTCCCTGCAAAAGAGAATCAAAGATTAGACTTAGGAACCCAAACAAGTTTGGGTCCCTTGTAATGTGGAAACGGGTGAATCAGGGTTTTTTTTTGTCCAAGCAGGCAATACACGTTTGTTATATGAGGGAGCAGGGTTTTTTGCAATAGTTACTTTTTCAGCAAAAACTTTGTTTTTCTGCTGGGATTGGAATCTGAATTTATATGTTTCCTTGAAATGTCCAGTGTTACCACAGTGAGTGCAGAGCCAGTTATCGGGAACAGTAACGTACTTGCCGTGTGGGTTGTAAAGGGTTGTTTCTTTTTGGAACTCGATTCCCTGCATGTTCTCCCCCCCACCCCCGTTCGTATACATAGCAGTGATTGCATTAGAGGACCAAGTCCACTTAAGAGATTTTTCTAGGTCACTCTTCACTCTGCCTAGATTTTCCTGAAGTTATCTGTTTTTCTCAAGCTCAGCACACAGACTAGATTTCACTGATTTTAGCTCATTTTCAAGCCTAAGGTGTGCCTCACTCGCAACTTCCTTTCCCTTTTGAGTGTTCATAGGCCTACTTTCCCTTTTTAATTCCTCAATTATTTCCTTTAGGTCTATAACTACTACCAATAGGTCTTCTCTCTCACGCTCTATGTTTGCAATTCTCTTAGTCAAAATATCCTTTTCTCTTTTTAAACTCTCAATGGTCTCTCTTAGATCAACCGCAACCACTACTAGATCATCTCTCGTATTATATTTCTCCCAGTTCCGTGGTTAGCGCATTTTTATCATTAATGAGACTGTGATAAGTATCAACTAAAATATTAGCCAAAGATGTAAACTTCTTTTGAGAATAAGATTTCAGATTTCTTTGAACATCCAGAAAGTTTACCTCATCTTCATCGTCATCTTCCTCATCCTCATCTGATTTAGGCATTAGAGCAAATATGAAATCATATTCAGCTGCTTCACTTTCTACTGCCATCATAGAGCTATCACCTTGATCATCATCATCTCCAGACTCGCTGGAGGAGTCTCCCCATGCAACAAGAGCTTGTTTCACAATATTGTCATCGATATCTTTTCTCTTGAACTTTTTGTCAGGAACCTGGTTCCTTTTGACTGCTTTGTCTGTGTTGTGTTTGTACTGATATTGCTTAAGGATGGAGCAATCCTTGATGAAATGTCCTGGTTTCCCACATTTATGACATAGGTCATAGCCTCTTGGCTTGCTAGAGCTGCCCCTTTTTGGAATACCTCCATTTCTGCGAACCATTTTCTGAAATCTCTTTGTCAGGTAAGCCATGTCGGCATCCTCACCACTTGAGTCATTTTTGTTTGTCTTGAGGACCAAGTTCTTCTCTCTTTTGGGCTCGCTTCTATCATTGTCCTTCTTATTCTTCATTTCATAAGTTTTCAGATTACCAATGAGTTCATCAATGGTCAGCTTCTGCAAATCCTTTGCCTCTGTGATGGCATTTACCTTCCTTACCCAGGAACCATGTAATACGCTAAGTATTTTCCTGACAAGTTTGTTCTTAGGAATGATTTCTCCCAGTGAGTGAAGCTCATTGATGATAGAGGTGAAGCGAGTGTACATGTCCTGAATGGACTCGTCGTCCTTCATTCTGAAGAGCTCATACTCAGTTGTCAACATGTCGATTTTCGACTGCTTGACTTGAGTTGTTCCTTCGTGTGCTGTTTGAAGAGCTTCCCAGATCTCCTTAGCACTCTGACAAGTTGAGATGCGGTTGTATTCATCTGGTCTGATGCCACAGACAAGAATCTTTTTTGCCCTGAAATTTTTCTCAATAGCCTTTCTGTCAGCATCGTTATACTCTTTTCTCGTTTTTGGTACTGTAGTTGTTCCCTCATCAACAGTTTTCATGGGAACAAAAGGTCCGTCACAGATTACATCCCACAACTCTGAGTCCTCAGCCATGATGAAATCATGCATTCTTGTTTTCCACCAACCATAGTATTGGCCGTTGAATCTAGGTGGTTTGTACGTTGATTTCCTTCCTCGAAGTTTGGTGGAGCAGCCATGAGGATCCTTTCTATGTGTTAGCCTGATAGAAAGAACCTGCTCTGATACCAATTGATACAATTTAAGGGTCCACCAAGCTATATAGAGAACCGGGTTCTCTATGAGTTCCCACAGAACACACGCACACTGCAGTAGGTAAATGACACAAAGAAATTTTACGTGAAAAACTCTCAACTCACGGGATTAAAAACCACGACCTACCCTTGTAGGATTTAAACTTCACTACTGAGCAAACTTTAGATTACAACATATTGTAACCTAGGAATTAACCTCTTAATCCCTCACTAACTTGTGACAACTCTATTACAAGCCACTTTGAAATAACTCTATTATAAAGACTTACAATTCGATTAACTCTAGCCAAGACACAAACACAAGGCTTATGATTTTACAAAGATTTCCTACACAATGCTTCTAACTAAGCTAAGTAGGAATTACAAGTAAAGTGTTTTAACAAAGGTGCAACACAACTAGGGACATGTAATGACTCAATACATGAAACTGATCCTTCGTTATGTTATTCTTTGTTCTTGATGCCCTTGAGAATTACTTGCAAGATTGGCATAGACTTGAGAGAAAATGCTTGATCGATTCTTGAATGTGTAAGTGTTTTGTTTTACCTTTGCTTGAAGTAAATAACTCATTTGTGACATCACTTGAATGATGTAAGCAAGTTAGGTAAAGGGCATTCCTCATAAAGTTGATTGTTGCACTGTTGTGTGTGCAGGCAATAACTTTACAGCTGTGGGGAGTTAACTTGTACAGTCACCACTGGAATTAGTGGCCATCTGTTCCCTCTCTTGTTCCTTAGATTCTGAAGAGTTGAACCACGTCACCGAACTAAGACTTGTTGTTCTTTAAGTGCTTGAGGATGTGTAACAAGTTACTTATCTGGTTCTTATCATTAAGTTTGTTAGATCATCAAAACATAACAGATATACATATAGCCTATCATTTATAATAATTGAAAGAAAGAAAACCTTAACTAGCGTCCGCTGGCCCCATGCGATGATAATTCTATCACTCTAAATTAAACCATGTGGATTTACTCGTAAGCACTGCAGTGCTTTTAGGAAGCACCAGTTTAAATATCAGCTCCACGTTGTCGCACGTAATTACAATACTTGCAAAAAGTGTGCCTCTTCTAGTTTTTCTCTTTCCCAATAATTCAAACGAATATCTGTATCGCATAACCAATAGTCTTTCTTTGCAAGTGTAGTTCTAATATTTCAGTCAAAAGGAATAGACCAAGCAAAATAAGACGGACAAATTACAATGTTACAGGTCAAATTCCCCTTCCTTTCCTATTGAAGAAGTCTTTTACATTCCTACCATTATGTTAAATTATGTTAACAACCCAATCATCAAAAGTTTACCCGAATTGCCTTGCAAATGAATATTGGAATGCGATGCAAGAAGTCTGTTGTATTACAGCTTCTGAAACATTTTGTTGAAAAACTTGAGGAACATAAGGAGCTGAAGGGCCAGAGTAGTAGTTGTGTATAACAGTACTCTCTTGAGGTGGCAGCATTTCTCGCTCTACCCGCGAGTACCATTGGTAATTCCTGTCATTTAGCCCCATGAGATGCTGCTGCGAAGGGACCACGTCTTGCATTGATCTATACCTGCCAAAGTGATTATTTAAGATCGCCCTTCTATATTTATTAAGTTTGAAAATGGACTGGAAAATGAAAAACCGGTAAACAGAGAAGCAATTTTTATTCACATAGAATACTTGAGGCAAACTCTTAAACATAGGGCTAATAGTCCAGAGTTCAACTTAATACATGCTAAAATAGTTGCTTTAACAATACCAAAAAATTCAAACACAAAAAGATAATTGAAGAGAAAAAGGTCATTGTGCTGAATGGCAAATATAAATGCGCCCAATTGCAAACAGCACAAAGTACTACAGTCTTAATATTAAGAAAGCAATTGAAAACCTCACCTCTTCTGCCCCACAACTTCCAAAACTGAAGACAACAATAAATCCTCACAGAATTTAGAAAAAAGAAAAGAAAACAAAGGGCACAGAACCTGATATGTGGGTCCCGTATATCGGTGACATATGGTTGATGAGAATATGCATGACTGTGAGCAGTCAATTTCTGATGCTGCATATTATCCACGAAATCAGTGGTTCTAAGCCATCCATGCTGAGCACTTTGGTGTTCATAGACTGGTTGAGACTCCATAACAGGTGGAGGATGACTGTGCTGCAATCTGGTCATATATGGATCATCTGCAGAAACGGACATCGGGGGGTACCTAACCTGATGTTCCATATTCCAAGTAGAAATTCTATTTGGAGGTGGGACATTGGCCATTGATGAACCTACTTTTGCCTGGGGATAGGATAGCACCTTAACCTGATCTTCCACAGCCAATGTGGGCATATTCTTGGGCATGCCAACATTAGCCAAAGACTGGTCCACTTTTGCCAATGGATGGGGCACAGTTGCTGCTGTTGCTGATCCAGTCAGTGGACGAAATAAGGATAATAGAGTCCTCACCTGTATGTTTAAAATTCTCTTTAAAGAACAGAAAGTGGTAAAGCATTTGTAAGACAACTACTTGTGTGAAATAGGTTGGTACCCCATATCTAAGAAAGAAACCCTCTTACTTGACGACCATTTAGTTCAGGTTCAAACTTTCTGCCATGATAATTGTCCTTGATAGCATATCTGAAAGAAGCTTCTGGCAGGGGAAGACATTCCTTAAAAATTCGAAATTTCACCTGAATGAGAGCAATAGTAACATGAATCTTAGTAACTAGTTGCACAAACCAATTAGGTGGAGGAAGTGATTCTTGTAAATTCAAATAACCTAGACATCAAATACGTCAAGAATACCATTATGAATACCCAGTAGCTAAATTAATACCTTGACAGCCTACAACCTACTGGAGCAATAAAGGAATCGAAAACAAGGGAAGAATAGCCAAGTGGTATAAGATTAGTGGTTTGAGTCACCAAGGGAGCAAAGTGGGAAAGGACCATTGCTGGGCTTCGGTTAGGGGGTTTGGGGTAGACAAAAATGCCCTTTAGGTAAGTAATCCTTGCATAGCAATTCCTTCATTATTAATCACTGCATAACAGTTCCTTCATTACTAATCACCGCATAATAAGTCTCTTCATTATTATTCATCGCATAAACAATCCCTACAGCTATAATCCCAAATTCCCAATATAACTAGTACACCAAACGACCCCTAAGTTCAGTAGTCAATTACAATGTCAGGTGTTTGTTGGGACTTGGGCTAAATTCTGCTTGTACATGATTATACGCTCCATATTCAGGTCTACTTCTGAATTTTACTCTGAAAAGAATTAGATAATTTAGCGTCTTAGGCCAACAACACCCAACATTGCAGGAACTATTCTTCCATGTGACTAACAATATTATGCTACAAACTTACACTAAAGACACATAAGAGTAGACAGAAGGATGTAGAATTAATTAGCAATGACTTTCTACTGATAGTTACAACATTACAAAAAAAAAAAAAAAAAAAAAAAAGTATCACGTGGAATAGAGCCAAATAAAGGAACATAAAGTATGGCTCGGAACTTTTCCTTTTTTTTAGAGAGAAAAAAAAAAGAACATTGGTGAAAGAAAATTCTTGAATAATACACACACATGCCAAGATTGAGGGCTTAAAAGACAAGCAAATCATAAACGCAAGCAGGACAAGTTTAAATCACATTGAACCAGAGAGTTCCAAACCCATTTCTTACTATCATCATGCATATTTCAAATCAAGACCAACAAAGAAGTGGCCACAATTTTAAATAACTGACAGCAAAATGATTTACCTGTGCTGGAAATTTGCATCCAAAAGCAAGTGGTTCCAAGTCTATTTTTCCAGTGGATGTTGCCTCATACACGCCATATAGAAGCTTCAACTCGAAATCAAAGAGGAAGAGCTTTGTTCCTGGCTTAATCTTTTCTACCGTTTCCTTTTTGTTTGATCGAAGCCCAAAAACACGGAATCTATAACAATCAAGTTTTGTATTTCCACCGCACAAAAATATGAAACCAGAAAGGAGATCCAGTTGGTCAGACTCATCCTGCAAGATCAAAAAGTACACATTTAAAAAACTAAGAAATATAACAGAGTGATTTAGTATATGCTTTTGATTGCCGCAATGATGCCAATAAATAAATAGCATGCTTATTTTGTGACAGATGGATAATGCTTTAAATGATGATAGAAGGAAGAACAAAAAAGAGTACCTGGGTGTCCTCAGATGAATCAGTTTCTACATCATCACCAGTATTTTGCTCATCTATATAAGCAGTAGACAAAGGCGGTTGCTCAGATTCATCCTGCAGTGAGGGACCAGTACATGAGGCTCTACAACGGGTGGAGCATGAAAGTGCTGCATTCTGGTAATATATGGATCTTACGAAGAAATGGGTACTGACATATACTTAACCTGATGTTCCTTAGCAAAAGCAGTATTAGTATTTGGTGGGCAAACATTGCCCATTGATGGACCCACTTCATGAGGATACGGCAACAACTTAGCCTGATCCTCCATAGCCAAGACGGGTATAATCTTTGGCACGCCAGCCCGTGGATGGGGCACAGCTGCTGCGGTTGCAGATGCAGGCAAGGGACAAAATAAGGATAATAGATTCCTCACCTGTATATTTCAAATTCTCTTTAAAGAACAGAAAGTGGTAAAGCATTTGAAAGACAACTACTTGTGTGAAATAAGTTGGCACCCCATATCTAAGAAAGAAAACCCCTTACTTGACGACCATTTAGTTCGGGTTCAAACTTTCTGCCATGATAATTGTCCTTTATAGCGTGTCTGAAAAAAGATTCTTGCAGCGGAAGACATTCCTTAAAGAGTTGGAATTTCACCTGAATGGAAAGAGAGCAACAGAAGTATGAAGCTAGTATCTACTCACGCAAACCAAGAAGGTGGAGAAAGTGAATTTCGTCAATTTGAAGAACCTTTACACCACACCAATTGGTGGAGCATCGAGGTGCGCGCAAGCTGGCCCATATACTACCGTTAATTAAAAAATAAAGCCTGAAAATATCTGAAATAACTAATTGGTTTGAGACGTAACAATCTAATAAAAGCCCGTAAGTATCTGAAACAACTACCTGTCCCTGTGACTACAACCACAATATGTTACAAACACACACTGACAAAACATAAAAGTAGACAGAAGAATGTACTATAAATTAGCAATGGCTTTCTACAGTGGATAGTTCCATGAGAGAGTGACAACTAACTGAAATAAATGCATCACCGGCCTAAAGCCAAGTAAAGGAAGATATTTATCCCCCAGAACTTCCTCCTACCAGGACAAGATAATGTTCTCAACGAGGCCTAAGCACTTGTTCCAATGACTTGGAAAGATTGGTGAAGAGAATTTTTGAAAAATACACATACATGCCAAGCTTGAGGGCGAACACAAGCAAATCATAATTGCAAGCAGGATCAGTTCAAATCACGTCAACCAGAGGATCCCAATCCCATTTCCTAAGACATCATACACTTTTTATATCAAGGCTGACAAACAATTGGGCCAGAAAATTAAACAACTGACAGCAAACACGATTTACCTGTGCTGGAAATTTGCCTCCAAAAGCACGTGGTTCCAAGTTTGTTCTTCCAGTAGATGTTGCCTCATACACACCATATAAGAGCTTCAACTCAACATCAAACAGGAAGAGCTTTGTTCCGTGTTTAATCTTTTCTACAATTTCCTTTTTATTTGAACGAAGCCCAAAAACTCGAAATCTGAAACAATCGAGTTTTGTATCTCCACTGCACAAAAATATAAAACCAGAAAGGTCCTCGAAAGCTTCCCCGACTTTCTCTTTATCTTGTGAGGCAACTCTACCAAGACTAGAAGCAGGAGCTGGATAAACAGCAGGAGCAGAGACTCCTGCTGAGTTATTAATAGGAAGAAAAGCTTGATTTATCACAATACTTGGCTTCACCTTTGCAGCGACCTTCTTCTTTTTCTTCATCATAAGTTTCTTTGTATTTGATTGACTGAAATTTTTCCCTTTCTTTTTCCACTTCTTGCCTTCCATCCCAACTATGAGTGAAGTTGTTGCTTTGCAAAGGAAAAAGCACTCCTAAAATGCATGTGTACCACAATGAGGAAAACAGAGGGTCATATTGAAGAAGCAGGAATGTATACGCCTATACGGAGAACCAATGAGTTTGCAAACAACAGTAATGGGGAATCATATACTGGTACCGAAGAAACTGACAAAAATAAAACCTGCAATCTTGAAAAGACATATGGAGCATGTGCCGGGACTGCTGCTTAAGAAAGTAAGTACATCCTAGATCACTTTTCTGTTTTTTTTTTTTTTTGATGAAGTAAGATAATTTCATTAAATGGCATCAAGAAGATGCATAGCAACACTTTTGTGTTATCTGCTATAGGAGCAAATTCTCTGACTTTTCCTTTCTTTTGGATCAGTAAGCAAAAACGACCATTTCTATGACTTGAAGATCTTATTTCTAAGAGTTGATGTAGGAAAGACAGTTCTTATTGACCAAATACAAATCACCTAAGGTCTTTGGAAAGTTATAATAGACCAAGATTATCTTGTGTGCATTTGTTCTCTGAAATTGGAAAATGTCATCAGTCTATGTTTAAGTAAGCAGCTCATAGGCTCACTTATAATTTGAAAAGTACATTTTAGTAATCCCTTTTCCAGCAAAAGGTAGGGAATAGTGTTTTTTTTTTCTTTTTCCCTTTGTCTTCTTCCAATCGCCAACATTTGAAGAACCAAAGTACCAACACTAAAATTAAGGAGAGTGAGGCATTTGGTGTAACTTAATTATGAAGCTTGTAAAAATATTTTACCAATAATATTAGTCAAGCTACCCTACTAGCAAGAATAGAAAGGAGATTAAATAATCGTATTTATAGATAGTTGATCCATTCTATTCCCACTTTCCCAAAGTTTTCTTAAAAAGAAACTGCAAACACAAGAATTTGCACTGGTAACACGTCGTTAAGAAAGGGGACAACCTAAATACGCCAATAACATATACAAATTGATCCAAAATTCATTGCTGCTATCTTCGCTATTATGAACATTAGCGAACTCAAAAGAGGCAAAACGAAGGAAATGAGCAATAAGAAGCTTAAAATTTTATATTTTTTATCAGGAACAGTTTAAAATTTTATTAGTGCACCCAAGGGAGTGACCTCGTAGTCGAGCTGTAATAAAGACCATGAGACCCAGAGTACAAATCCCCGGTAGAGTTTTTTATTTTATTTTAAATGTAGGTGATTTATTCTCGTTTATATAAGCTTCGTGGGCTGATTCAGCCGATAATTGAGGATACAGTTAGAAATAGTCAACATGCATACAAGTTGACCCGAACACCATAGTTAATGAGAAAAAGTTTTGATTTTTATTAGTGTGCATAAAGCCGATATATACATAGATTTGCATTACCATTTTGCTATAAAATCAGTCCCATCATAACCCTCATAAAGAAATTGGAACAACCAATGTCAAGGTAAAATCGGAATAATTCTTTCCCTAAAAAGAAAAAAGAAAAAAGCAAATTTTCATGCATCAGGATACCTAAAAACACAAAAAAAAACCACTTCAAATTCGGAACTCAGTTATACTTAAAGTCTAACGCCGAGAAGGAAAGAACACCGAATAAGAAAGTTAAAGTCCAGAGCGAAAAATCCGAGCAACTCAACAGAATCAAAAGTTCATGCATCAAAAAACTAGTTACGAATCCCAAAAATTAGCTAATTACTGGGCGACTAACGGACGAATGGTAGTTGATAGCTCAGTCAAATCTAAACATGCATTCCGTATATATTAGTAGTGATGAAGATGGAAATTCGGGCGAGAGATTGCATACCGGCGAGTAGGGAGCAATGCTTCTGCTAGTGAGAGTGAACGATGGACTGAATTCGGGCGTCCCTTTGAATGAGCGCTGTTTCGATTTCCTTGTATTCTTTTGTTTTGTGTAGAATCTGTATATACCTATATCTAGACGCTATACAGAATACGGTATGTAGAAGAAAAACTGTTAGGGATCGTTTGGTTTGAATACGGCTTATGTGGGGATAAGTTATGCTGACATTAGTTATGATGGGATTAGTTATGCTGAGATTATTTTTTATCCATTATTTGGTATGTTGTATTAAAAATGACAATTGCATAATTTCTAAGAAAAAGATATAAGTTATCCCGACACTAATTACCCTACCTTCTATAAGGTATAAGTTATTCCGGTACTAATTATAATCCCGAGATAACTTATATCAGGTTTGCTAACTGAATAAAGTATTAAGGTGATATTAAATTTTTATACCAGCATTATACCTTCTTATACCTCATACCAAACGACCCCTTAAGAGGGTAACAATATGCTTCATAATACACGAATATCAATTATATTAGTAATATTTTACAAGATACATATGTAAATCAAAGTATACGAAATTTTTTATTTTGTGTCTCACACAACTGATACTAGTTGTGTGATGTTTCTTTTTTGTCTCATAATTTTGTGGATCCAACAGTGTAAGATATGGATCCATAAATTTATGAAATAAATAATGTCAGTTATGTGAGGCACACCATAAAATTTTTCACGAAATTAAAAAATATTACGTGTTATGTCTATCTTATAAACATTTATAATTGTGGGCAACTTTGGAAGAGTCTTTAGGCGAAATGACTGTTATTCCCGGTCAATATTGCTGTATTTGTAAATATTAATTCTGCAAAATATAAGTTAACGTAATGAAACAATAATAATGAATTCGAGCCCACTGAATTCACAGTGTTTCCTTAAGGAATTTAATCCCCTCCTAGTACCCAAGGTAATGGATTATTTCCTCCCAGGATAGAACGAATAACACACTGGTGTAGCGGTACTTCAAACCCCAGTGTTTCGGCGAACACAAAGTTCGGTAGCAAATCACACTTACAGTTGCTTTGTTTGAAGTTAAAAAACACTGCAGAACGAAGGAGTATATACTCAGAAAACGTATGGAATTTCTGAGAGAAAGGAATGCAATGTATAGCCAATTTGTAAGTTGAGTTCAGTTGTATCTTCCTTCAACATTTGC
>AWOL01S0105001.1:92102-110473 GCA_000715115.1 Nicotiana otophora | reverse complement strand
CCACACACACACACACATATATATATATATATATATATTTATAGTTTTCTTTAATTTTTATGCAATTTTACCTGTTTATAAATATTTACTGTCATTATAGTATTTTATAAAATATTAAAAATTAAATACTTATGGGGCTTATGCATCGCTGAGGCATATGTAAAACGTCTCGCCTTATGCCTCGCCTTTTGAAACACTGTATTTACATGATTGCCATGTTTTCAAGTTTGATGGCAAAAATAATTTTGAAGATTGGCATCAATATATAAAATAATTTTTTCAATGTTGTTGTACTATGGCCCATTATTGAAAATGGATTTGTGGAACTCCTAGAAGGTACAACATTGACAGGTGATACAACTAAGCAATTAGAGAAAAATAGATAATTGGATTATAAGGCACGATACTATCTTACCAGCAAGGTCGAATTGCATGTATCTAACAAATTTTTACATGAAAAATCAACAAAGGAGGATTGGAAAATTTTGGTGAATTTACATCGACGTTCCGCCGAAACAAAGAAAGTCAAATTGCAAGAACTAAGGAGATAGTACGAGTTGGACCAAATGACACCAACAGAGTCTGTTAAAGATTTCATTACAAGAATTACCGATATTGTCAACGGCATGAGGACTAATGGAAAAGTACTAGATGAAGTTAAAGTGGTTGAAAAACTATTGCGATCCTTGAGTATAAAATTTCACACGAAAATATGGTTCTTGAGACTATCAAAGATCTTAGCACTTTTACACTTGATGATTTAGAAGGTGAATTGGTGACATATGAGATGTCCCTGACTCAAGACACATCCGAAATAATGGAGGAGGCATTGCAAGGAAAGGTGAATCAATCTAAAACAAAAGAAGAGAAGAGTTATCCTAAAGAAACAACTCAAAGAGGACAAAATTTCAGAGATAGAGGCCGCGGTAGCCTTTGAGGTTGTGGTAGAGGTAATTTTTCTTATCAACAAAGAAATAGTAACAATTTTTGGAAGGTGCATGGTCATCAAAATTTTCAAAGACATGATAAATATAAGATTAAATGCTATAATTGTGGTAAATTTGGACATTATGAAAGCGAATATTGGTCTAATAAATCTGGTAATAAAGAAGTACATGCTAAGATGGCTGAAAATAATAGGGATAAACAAGAGACTTTATTGTTTCTAGTTTTGGGGTTGAAAATAATAAAGGGAATGAATGGTTTATTGATTCGGGTTGCAGTAATCATACGAGTGAAAATAATAAATTATTCACTGATCTGGATGAAATATTTAGAGGTATAGTGAGACCTGGTAATAATACAACAGTGCCTGCTCTTGGAAAGGGAAAAATTCGCATTACTGTGAAAGATGTGTCTATGTGTCGAGTCTTCATCATAATTTATTGAGCTTGGGGAAACTATCAGAAAAGAGGTATGATTTGCGTTTTACGTATAGGATTGGCATAATCAGTGATGATAAATTTGGACTAATTACAAAGTTTAACATGAACAATAGTCGTTTGTGTCCTCTTTATCTCAATAGTGATGATTTGCCTTTCTTTAGTTCTATGAACTGTGATGATACTTAGTTGTGGCATCTACATCTTGGGCATTTGAATTTTGGGAGTTTGAAATTTCTTACAAGAAAGAATTTGGTTGATGGTTTGCCTTCTATTGATTTTCCTAACAAGAAGTGCGAGTTTTGTATTTTGGGAAAGAAGTACAGAGAACTTTTTAGAAAGGCAGGGCTTGGAGAAACAATGCACCATTCCAGTTAATTCATTCAGATTGTGCTCAGTTGATGTTTCTGCTAATGGAGATAGTAAGTATTTATTACTTTCATCGATGATTTCAGTCGATTGGGTATATGTTTTGAAAAATAAATCTGATGCATGTGATATTTTTAAGAGCTTCAAAGTTTATTTGGAGAAGCAAAGTGGGTATTTTATTAAAACATTGAGGACTGCTAGGGGGACTGAATTTCTTGTTTATGATGATTATTTGAAAAAGTATAGTTAAGCATCAATTGATAGCTAGATATATACCTCAGCAAAATAGTGTGGCTGAAAGAAAAAATAGAACAATGATGGACATAGTGAGATCTATGATGCATTCCAAAAACATTCCAAAAGGTTTTTGGGCACAAGCTGTTTCATGTGTAATTTATGTCTTAAATAAGTGTCCTACACGGTCTAATTTTGGAAAAACTCCACAAGAGGTCTGGACAAGTAAGAACCAAATATTTCTCATCTAAAAGTATTCGGTTGTCTTGCTTATGCTCATGTTCGTGAAGCTTTGAGAAAGAAATTGGATGATAAAGCTAAAAAGTATATTTTTATTGGTTATAGTCATGAGAGAAAAGGTTACAAGTTGTTTAATCCAGATACATGAAAAGTGATTATTAGCAGAGATGTTACTTTTGATGAGCAGATTTCCTGAGATCGGTCAAAGAAGGATTCTGAACCATCTAGGTCTCAACTAATAATTTCAGTCATGGAGGAAGGAAAATCTAGCAGACTTCAAGAGGAACATGTAGTAGATCTTGTTCAAACAGAGACGTCCAGCAGCCCGCGAAGACAACATCAGTTACCAACCCGTTTTCAAGATTTTGTTGTTAGTGATGATAATGATTTATCCGATGAAGATATTATAAATTTTGTTTTATTTGCAGATTGTAATCCAGTTACTTTTGAGGAAACTATTAAAGATGATCGATGGGTTCATGCAATGAATGAAGAAATTCATGTTATTGAGAAAAATAACATATGGGAATTGAGTATTTTACCACCCTCAAAAAGACCAATCAGAGTCAAGTGGGTATACAAGACCAAGTTCAAACCAACTGGAGAAGTGGATCGCTTTAAGGCGAGATTAATTATTAAAGGATACAAGCAGAAGGCATGTATTGATTACTTTTAGGTATTTGCACTGTTGATATCAGATTTTGCCCTCATAATTATTTAAATATTTAGTAATTATTCCTTCAAATTATTTTGGGGTGATTTAATCATCCAAATTTATTATTTATACCCACATGTATATTTTATAACATTTTACTTCATTTCATATAATTACATTTGTATTTTTGAGCTACTTACATAATTTTACAATAATAGCCTATATACTATAAATAATTGAGTTGATTATATTATTTATTCAAAAATAGCATTTTATATTTTTATAATGTTGAGTTACTATTTTCAAGCATTAGCATAAATAATATTTTTACCATATATTAGATATTTTAATAATTTATTTTTAATTAAATTTGGGTATTTTAAAAGCTGGCCCAAAATAGGCCAAATTTCGGACCAATTTAATGGTCCAAACGCCCAAAATCCTTAGCCCAATTCCACCAGCCCAAACCAAACAACCCCTTTGTTAACCCGGTCGGTACCCCTTTTAAATGACTCGTCTCGCTTATCTGTTAATCCTGGCTGTTGATCTCTCAAGATCAATGGCTCTCGCTCACCCAGCCCTCTTTAATTAACCAAACCCACCCGAAACCTTACCATTTTCCCTAAGACCGTCGCCTTAAAAATCTCTTATCCTCTCCTTCTCTCTGAGAGAAAGCCGCCTCCATTCAAATCTTAGTCCCTAAACCGATATCACATGGAAAATCTTCCATGTTCCCTTTTCGTTTTTGCACACATGGTGGTTCTTACCATTTTCTCGACATTACAATGTTTGGTACTCAATTATTTATGGAAGTTGAATCATTAGGTGCTCGTTTAATTTCGATTCTGTACTATATTCATGTTCTTGACTTGATACGTTCACTACCATGCTATATGGGTCCGGTTTAGTGAGATCTTTGAGTATTTTGTTCTCCTTTTTGAACTAGAGTTTGCCCGATTTTTCTCCTAAATTGATTCTAAATCGATTCTACATGCTTTTCTTTCCGTATTTGTGTTTGATAAATTATGTTTCCTTATTTGTTCGTTCAATGCTTCCACTATATAAACCACATTCCTCGTTCCTCTTCGAAGACTTAACTACTATAACCACTATTGTTATTCTCTCAACTCTCATTCTTCTATACTTTCTGCACTCTTGGCTCTTGGTCAGCTGATAGCCAAGGCCACCAGAATTCGGCTAATTGACCTTTCTCAGTGTGAGCACTTTTCGGGGTTCATCTGAAACCCTTGGGAACTCTGACGTACTGAGATTTTGGATTTCGCTTCTCTATTGATGTTTGAAGTACTGCTGAAACTGTTCTTCTTGTTTATTTGTTCGTCAATTAGTAACTGGTAAGTTCTTTGATCTTTGCAGTTTCATCCTCTTTCGTTTGTGTTCATGCTCTGTACATTCATGCCACTAAAGTCTTTTTGAATCAATATATTACTATGCCACCTCTGTTTGCAGCCTTATTTGCTCTGAAGTTGTTTCGTGACTTTGAACTTTTTCTAACATGTGAACTTCCCTAAAATTCCAGGTCTGATATATGTGTTCAATATGAATGATTGTTGACTTTTTTTAAGGCTTGTTTAGCCTAGTGTATTTTTACTTGAATGCTTGCATCTGCTGCTTGTCATGAGCGTACTTCTCTGCCTTATTCTAAACTCTTATGATAAACCAATTCATGCCCAGAGTGTATTCTAATCTCTATTGAATCATTCATGTGCAACTTGACATCTCCTAAAGTTGATACTTGATCATGTTGCCACGCCAAGCATGCTTTCTTGCTACTTAATGCGTGTTCTCTGATTTTCTGTTTTCAATTCTGTGCTCTCTAATATTGCCTAAGACTTTAGGTTGAAATACCTAGCCTCTATCCTATATATAGTCAAGCCCCAGTACTTGCGTGTCCTGTTAATCTAAAATTGATATATCATGAGTTCTGGTATTGTTTTGAACCCTTTGTGCCATAACTGATACTTAGCATGCTATGTTTCCCATGTTCAACTAAGTGATTGCTTGTCAACTATTATAGACCATGCTACCAGCCTGTTTGTTATGCTATTTGTGATCATATTTTCACTAGACTCTCATGCTAGAAACTCCCATGTGAAGACTGGTTTTTCACTTGTCCCTGTCTGTGATTCTGTTTAGATCCTCATGTTAAAATCCTTCTGGTTAATTCTGGACTATACTTTGCGATGGAGCTTTACCTGAAGTAGTTTATCACCCTATGATAGTTACTCCTGTTACTTTAATTTTACCTCGGAAAATACAAGCATGAACCAATCCTGTGTATACCTTGCAAATGCCTTATGTGATTTTGTCCACATGTTTTGCTGAGAGTTGTTGTTTTAAGAGTCAAGTATATAGACTTCAAGTTTGCTTCGTGTGTAGTCTATTGTTTGTGTGGTTAAAATATGCATCCAATTGGGTAAGTGAGTCACGCATTTGGGCTTGGTGTTGAGCCATACATGTTAGGTTTGGGCATTGAACTCAGGTTACTTAGGCAAGCCAGTATTTTGAGTCTGTTGTCGAGCAGGGAGTAAGACTATTGAAGGCCTAGGGACATTCTTGGTTTATTGTCACATTAGGCCTGTAATTGTTTCATTGGACTTGTATTTGTTCAGTCTGTAATTTGTCATCTTGTATTCTTTTGTTTGGACCTGTAATAACTTTTAATAACAAACGATTGGGGAATAATAATAATGGGGGGTTGGGATACTTTAATCCTCACATGAAAGGGTAGAAAATATGCCTACAGGATCTAAATATTTCATTTACCACTTGATCTACTGGTATGTGTTGATAGATAGCATGCTTATAGGATCTCGTTTGAATAATTAAGAGTTGTTTATATTGAAACCTTCTGTAATTATGTGGCTCACCCAAAAAGTATGGCTATAGGACTGACTAAGCAAACCTACATTTAAAAATAGTTTCACCCCACCTAAATTGGACCATCTAAGAGCTCATGTCTATAGAATTTCTAAGTGTTTAATTAAGATTGCTGCTACTGTGGTCCATATCCTGTTGCTGCCTAGACGATATGCCTATAGGAATCGAATATCAATAACTACTTTCTTAGTTGTGCAGTTGCAATATGATTACTAGATAGCATGCCTATAGGATCACACTAATACATGTCTTCGCTCATCTAGATACCATGTCTATAGGGCTTTAATTGATCGATTACTTCTGTTGTTTTATTACACTGCCACTAGATAATATGCCTATATGAATATATGATCTTGTTTAGAGGTTGAATGCGCGATGTTCAAGGTAATTGGACTCTCAAGGCATGGTCAGACTATTTTTCCTCTTTTTTTTAGTTAATGGATTAAGTACATGCATGTGATAATATGATTTGTAAAACGTTTTACTCATTCTGGATACACGCGCAATGTGCATGCCTATGAAATGGATCCGTAGAGGAAAATGGATATAGAAGATCCATATAATGAATCGTCGATCGATTGCTTGATGAGCTTATATAAATGAATTATAAATCAGTAATATGCATAAGCATCACCACTAGAAGAAACAGTATAGGAAATCTGCATATTTACCAGGTAAATTATTATTTTTTCTCCTCTGTTATATGAAATTGTTACTCTATTTTTTGCTAATTTTTATTAAGCAATACTCTCCACTGTTATTAAATATTTTTGTTGCTATGATGAATAGAAAATTATGTTATTTTCTATTTGACTCCATACTTGAAGCTTTATTTACAAAGTTGTTATGCGCCTATAGTTCATTGTTTAACAAATTCCATGTTTAGCATCTTGTTCACTACTTATATGTTAAAATGTGCCTAAGTTTGCCTTAGTGTTTTGTTTCTATGATCGGCTACACAGAATTGTGTTTTAATCCAATAAATTCCATACTTTAAGTTTATTCTGCGTAAAATATCATGCTTAAAGTTTATTTTTTTGGAGTTTTTATTTATTAGATTCTTTTAAATTTGATTATGTGAGACGTGTTTTCTGCTTGGATTTTGCTATTACTATTAGTTCAATTCTCTTTTACTAATCACAAGGCAATGACCAAAGGCCTCCATTTGTGTTTGTAGGTAATTTTCTATTTCTTGTCAAAGTAACGGTTGATTCATCTCCTGATTTGGGAAGCGTTGGTCATAACTTTTCATGATTCTCAATCGGATGTTTTCAAGAGATGCTTTCTTCAGAGAAGAATTAACCCAAATAGCTACTCACTCAATAACTTAAACTAAAAATAGCTGGTAAAGGTATAATATATGCATAATTTATGTATTGTATGTGTATAATTGTATATAATTAATGTATAATTTATGTATATTACTAGAAAAAGTAAACAATGAATATGGCCGGCTATTTGTGTAAAGATCCCTTCTTCAAAATCAAAAGCTCTCACCGTTTCATTAGGACTTTAAGAAGCATATCCATTTGCGTATTTTTAAGTAGGGAATTATAAAAAAGAGTAGGATAATTAGATTTAAAGGACATTTTGGTAGGACGCTTATAAAGCCTTTAATGTGATTTAATATAAAAGAATATACCACATAACATATTTCCTTTTGTTTAAAAGATTTTAGAGCTATGTTCTAATAAGACAATGCAAGAATTTTAATTTAGGAGCCTTGGTAATAATTGTACTAATTGAAATTAGTTATTTTTAATCATATATAGTCTCAGTACTTTTTAACGAAATCTTTAATATATTTCATTTATTAATATTAAGTCTTTTTTGGTGAATAGGAAGCATAACAAATGAGTTTTTTCTAACTGTTATGTTTTATTATTTTGTATGGGTGTCAAATTTTTTATTTTCTATTAAGGCTTAATTTTGTGTTACAATCGTTTTAACAGGTTACTTCACAAAATCGATAACAATTATACACCCAATAATTACTTTTAAAAAAATAATAATTAAGATAGTCATACATGTATGCGATGACCCAAAATGTTATCTTTAAATGTAATAAGTAATTCTGTGTTCTAAGACCTCGAAAAGCACTATTTATCATTTCTCGACTTGCGTGCACAGTCCGTATAATGTTTCGGAAAGTTTTTATGAGAAAAATGGATTAAAATGTGAAATAGAGCTTTAAAACTCAACTGAGTTGACTTTGGTCAACATTTTGAGCAAACAGACTCGGATCAGTATTTTGACAATTTCGGTAGGTCCGTATCATGATTTGGGATTTGGGTATATGCCCGGAATTGAATTCCGAGATCCCTAACCCGAGATATGGAATTTTGATGAAAAATTAAAAGCTTAATGATTTTTAAGAAATTTCTAATGTTGGATTTATTGACACCGGGTCCGTATTTTAGTTTCGGAACCCGGTATAGGTCTACTATAATATTTATGATTTGTCTGCCGAAATTGGTGAGAATCGGAGTTGATTCGACATGCTTCGGACGTCCGGTTGTAAAAATATAAGTTTTAAAGTTTTCTTGAAAATTTCCTTTGATTTGGTGTCCGATTCGTAGTTTTTGGTGTTATTTTGACGATTTGATCACGCGAGCAAGTTCGTATGATGTTTTAGGACTTGAGTGCATGTTTGGTTTGGAGCCTAGAGGGCTCGGGTTAGTTTCGGGCGATTAACGGACCATTTTTGGACTTGGAAAAAACTGCAAAAATCTGCTTCTGGTATCATTTTTCGCGTTCGCGAGAGGGGGCTCGCGTTCGCGAAGAAGAAACTGGAGGCAGGTAAAAATTACTCTCCGCGTTTGCGAAGAGGGGGCCGCATTCGCGAAGGGAAGAGGGCAGTGTTCATCGCGAACGCGTGGAAGCGTTCGCGTTCGCATAGAAGGCGAGGCCTGGCCGTGCACCAAGCGATAAAGCTTCGCGTTCGCGTAGGGTGTATCGCGTTTGCGTAGGGTGTATCGCGTTCGCGAAGGCCAAATTTAGCAAGGCTTCGCGTTCGCGACATTGCCTTCGTGTTCGTGAAGAGCAAAGTTTTGGCAGCACAAAAATGTGCTTCGCGAATGCGAGGCACTGACCGCGTTCGCGAAGAGTAAAAATCCGAAAAACATAACTTATGTTTTGGAAAATGGGATTCGTCCCATTTTCAACCCTTTTCCATTTTTGAGCTCGGGTAAGGCGATATTTGGGCGATTTTCACGGAAAAATATTGGGGTAAGTGTTCCTTATCCTATATTGATTATATTTCATGATTCTATACTCGTTTATATCATGAATCCGTGAAATTTTGGGAGAAAAATCAGATTTTTATAAAATCTTTCAAAAACAAAAATTTAAGATTTGAAGGTCCATTTTGACATCGGAATTGGATAATTTTTGTATGGTTGAACTCGTAACGGAACGGGTGTTCGGATTTCGCTAGTTTTTTCGGGATTTGAGACGTGGGTCCCACTGTCGAATATTTAAATGAATTTCAGATTGTTATTTGAAAAATTAGTAAATTCATATGAAATTAATTCTTATGATTCGTATTGAGTATATCGAATTGTTTGTGAATAGATTTAAAACTTTTGGAGAAAAATTTAAAAGGAAAAGCTATGGTCGAGTAATTGATTGGAATTTGCAAAGCGAGGTAAGTATCGTGGCTAACCTTGACTTGAGGGAATAGAACCCTTAAACTATTTGTTATGTGAAATGCATGTGAACGACGTATAGGCGAGGTGATGAGTGTCTATACGTCGTCAAATTAATTGTTTTCATAATTACTTGAAAAAAATCATAAATCGTTTTAAATCATGAATTAATATTATAATAATTATTTCTCTCCTATTCTTTGTCAAATATTAATTCTTGAATTCCTGCATTAATTGTTACATACTGTTTGAATTATGTGTCTTAATTGTTATTTGACATTTAGCATATTAAATATTAAAGTACCTATTTTCTCTCTGATTTTCATATAATTTGCTATTTGTCTTTGTTTGTTTCATAATTAAATCATAATTATTGTATGCTTGTTGTCTTATAATTTATATTAGTTGTTGCATTTATTAGAGAAATTTCTTCTATAAGAATTGGTAAATGAATATGTTGGAGGAGCGGGTTGCACGCCGCAACAGAATTTATTGAAATGAATATATTGGAGGATCGGGTTGCATGCCGCAACAGACTTATTAAAAAGCCCATATTGGAGGATCGGGTTGCACGCCGCAACATACTTATTAAAAGTCCATATTGGAGGATCGGGTTGCATGCCGCAATAGACTTATTAAAAGTCCATATTGGAGGATCGGGTTGCACGCCGCAATAGACTTATTTAAAAGTCGACATATATATATATATTGGGGGATCGGGTTGCACACCGCAACAAACTTGATTAAAATGAATATATTGGAGGAGCGGGTTGCACGCCGCAACATAATTGAATATGAATATATTGTGAGAGCGGGTTGCACGCTGCAACGGAAATTGATGGAAATGATAATTGGTTATGACTGCTGATTGGCTTCAATTATTATAAATGAGTTACCTGATTTATTTCTATTATTTGTTGTTTTTACTAATATTGCGTGCAGTTTAATGTAAGTGACCCGTCTTAGCCTCGTCACTACTTCGTCAAGGTTAGGCTCAGCACTTACCAGTACATGGGGTCGGTTGTACTGATACTACACTCTGCACTACTTGTGCATATTTCGGAGTTGGTCCCAGCGGCGTACTATAGACTTGCTTAGATTTCAGCTACTCGGAGGAGACTTGAGGTATAAGTGCACAACGTCCGCAGTTCTGAAGTCCCCGTCTATTTTACTTTAGCTGTGCGTTTGTTTCCAGGCAGCTTTAATTTATTCAGATGCTTTGCATCTTTCTTCTGGATTTCATGGTGTTGCTATTTATCCTATGAGTGTTGTTGTGATACTAATATTGTCTCCCTTTTTGTCCTTTTGTCTTTGTTTTTATGAGCCGAGGGTCTTTCGAAAACAGCCTCTCTACTCCTTCGGGGTCGGGATAAGGTCTGTGTACACACTACCCTCCCCAGACCCCATTAATGGGATTTTACTGGGTTGTTGTTGTTGTTTAATTTATTCAGACATTTGTTTGTATTTATTCTAGAAGCTCGTGGACTTATGACACCAATTCTGGGATGGTATTTAGACACCATTTTTTTTTTTATGAATTATTCATTATATTTTAGAATTTACTTCCGCAATTGTTCTTTGTTATTAATAAATTTTAAATAATTATTTTAAAAATTGATAATATTATTCTAACGTTGGCCTGCCTAGCAAGTGAAATGTTAGGCGCCATCACGGTCAAAACACTGATCCGAGTCCATTTGCTCACAATGTTGACCAAAGTCAACTCAGTTGAGTTTTAAAGCTCTATTTCACATTTTAATCCATTTTTCTGATAAAAACTTTCCGAAAAATTATACGAACTACGCACGCAAGTCGATGAATGATAAATGGTACTTTTCGGGGTCTTAGAACATAGAATTACTTATCACATATAAAGATGACATTTTGGGTCATCACAGCCCTAGAGACTTTTTCAAATTAAAATACAATTCGTTGAATAAGTCCTTCATATAATACCTAAATTCTCAAAAGTCAGTTTGGTAATTACTCAAAAGGTTTAAAAAGGAACTCAAAAGTATTAAATTTAGAAGCCAAGACCTTTTTTATTGATTGAAGCCCTAATTTATGGTCTTTTCCAATTCTTTATCTTGTCCGCTAGTCTGCTAATATCTCCCAAAAGCAACGAATATTTAGTTTTTTTTAACAAATACAAAGAAAATTTCCTTCTCCTTCATAGCAGCAAATTCAAATTGCAGGTTAATCATCATTTTTGTTCCTCCATGTAGAATACGTTATTCTTTTAGACTTAAGTTACTTGTGCTTGTAAGTAGCGTGTAATAGATTATTTTGACTAGTTTTTTGCGGGGATAGAGCGCGCGCGCGCACACACACACACACACACATATATACATATATATATATATATATATATATATATATATATATCACATATTTATAATTTTCTTCAATTTTTATGCAATTTTACCTATTTATAGATATTTACTGTCATTATATTATTTTATAAAACATTAAAAATTAAATACCTATGGGGCTTATGCCTCGCTGAGATATATGTAAAACGTCTCGCCTTACGCCCACACCTTTTGAAACACTGGTATTTACATGATTGCCATGTTTTCAAGTTTGACGGCAAAATTAATTTTGAAGATTGGCATTAATATATGAAATAATTTTTTCAATGTTGTTGTACTATGGCCCATTATGAAAAATGAATTTGTGGAACCCCTAGAAGGTACAACATTGACAGGTGATGAAGCTAAGCAATTAGAGAAAAATAGATAATTGGATTATAAGGCACGATACTATCTCATCAACAAGGTCGAATAGCATGTATCTAACAAATTTTTACATGAAAAATCAACAATAGAGGCTTGGAAAATTTTGGTGAATTCACATCGACGTTCCGCCGAAATAAAGAAAGTCAAATTGCAAGAACTAAGAAGATAGTACGAGTTGGACCAAATGAAACCAACAGAGTCCGTTAAATATTTCATTACAAGAATTACCGATATTGTCAACGGCATGAGGACTAATGGAAAAGTACTAGATGAAGTTAAAGTGGTTGAAAAAATATTGCGATCCTTGAGTATAAAATTTCACACGAAAATGTGGTTCTTGAGGCTACCAAAGATCTTAGCACTTTTACACTTGATGATTTAGAGGGTAAATTGGTGACATATGAGATGTCCCTAACTCAAGACACATCCGAAACAGTGGAGGAGGCATTGCAAGTAAAAGTGAATCAATCTAAAGCAAAAGAAGAGACAAGTTATCCTAAAGAAACAAATCAAAGAGGACAAAATTTCAGAGATAGAGGCCGCGGTAGCCTTTGAGGTCATGGTAGAGGTAATATTTCTTATCAACAAAGAAATAGTAACAATTTTTGGAAGGTGCATGGTCATCAAAATTTTCAAAGACATGATAAATATAAGATTCAGTGCTATAATTGTGGTAAATGTGGACATTATGAAAATGAATATTGGTCTAATAAATCTGGTAATAAAGAAGTACATGCTAAGATGGCTGAAAATAATGGGGATAAACAAGAGACTTTGTTATTTCTAGTTTTGGGGTTGAAAATAATAAAGGGAGTGAATGGTTTATTGATTCAGGTTGCAGTAATCATACGAGTGGAAATAAGAAATTATTCACTGATCTGGATGAAATAGTTAGAGGTACAGTGAGACCTGGTAATAATACAACAGTGCCTGCTCTTAGAAAGGAAAAAATTTGCATTACTGTGAAAGATGTGTCTATGTGTCGAGTCTTCATCATAATTTATTGAACTTGGGGAAACTATCAGAAAAGGGGTATGATTTGAGTTTTACGTATAGGATTGGCATAATCAGTGATGATAAATGTGGACTAATTATAAAGTTTAACATGAGCAATAGTCATTTGTGTCCTCTTTATCTCAATAGTGATGATTTGTCTTGCTTTAGTTCTATGAATTGTGATATTGTGGCATCTACGTCTTGGGCATTTGAATTTTCGGAGTTTTAAATTTCTTGCAAGAAAGAATTTGGTTGATGGTTTGCCTTCTATTGATTTTCCTAACAAGAAATATAAGTCTTGTATTTTGGAAAAGAAGTACAGAGAACCTTTTTAGAAAGGCAGGGCTTGGAGAGCTAATGCACAATTCCAGTTAATTTATTTAGATTGTGCTCAGTTGATGTTTCTGCTAATGGTGGCAGTAAGTATTTTATTACTTTCATCGATGATTTCAGTCGATTGGGTATAGTTTTTGAAAAGTAAATCTGATACATGTGATATTTTTAAGAGCTTCAAAGTTTATTTGGAGAAGCAAAGTGGGTATTTTATTAAAACATTGAGGACTGATAGGGGGACTGAATTTCTTATTTATGATGATTATTTGACAAAGTATGGTTAAGCATCAATTGACAGCTAGATATATACCTCAGCAAAATAGTGTAGGTGAAAGAAAAAATAGAACAGTGATGGACATAGTGAGATCTATGATGCATTCCAAAAACATTCCAAAAGGTTTTTGGGCACAAGCTGTTTCATATGCAATTTATGTCTTAAATAAGTGTTCTACACGGTCTAATTTTGGAAAAACTCCACGAGAGGTCTAGACAAGTAAGAACCAAATATTTCTCATCTAAAAGTATTTGGTTGTCTTGCTTTTGCTCATGTTCGTGACGCTTTGAGAAAGAAATTGGATGATAAAGCTGAAAAGTATATTTTTATTGGTTATAGTCATGAGATAAAAGGTTACAAGTTGTTTAATCCAGATACAGGAAAAGTGATTATTAGCAGAGATGTTACTTTTGATGAGCAGATTTCCTGAGATCGGTCAAAGAAGGATTCTGAACCATCTAGGTCTCAACCAATAATTTCAGTCATGGAGGAAGGAAAATCTAGCAGACTTCAAGAGGAACATGTAGTAGATCTTGTTCAAACAGAGACGTCCAGCAGCCCTCGAAGACAACATCAGTTACCAGCCCGTTTTCAAGATTATGTTGTTGGTGATGATAATGATTTATCTGATGAAGATATTATAAATTTTATTTTATTTGCAGATTGTGATCCAGTTACTTTTGAGGAAGTTATTAAGGATGATCGATGGGTTCATGCAATGAATGAAGAAATTCATGTTATTGAGAAAAATAACATATGGGATATGACAATTTTACCACCCTCAAAAAGACCAATTGGAGTCAAGTGGGTATACAAGACCAAGTTCAAACCAACTGGAGAAGTGGATCGCTTTAAGGCGAGATTAATTGTTAAAGGATACAAGCAGAAGGCATGTATTGATTACTTTGAGGTATTTGCACTGTTGATACCCAATTTTGCCCTCAGAATTATTCAAATATTTAGTAATTATCCCTTCAAATTATTTTGGGGTGATTTAATCATCCAAATTTATTATTTATACCCAGATGTATATTTTATAATATTTTACTTCATTTCATATTATTACATTTGTATTTTTGAGCTACTTACATAAGTTTTGCAATAATAGCCTATATCCTATAAATAATTGAGTTGATTATATTATCTATTCAAAAATTGCATTTTATATTCTTATAATGTTGAGTTACTATTTTCAAGCATTAGCATAAATAATATTTTTACCATATATTAGATATTTTAATAATTTATTTTAAATTAAATTTGGGTATTTTAAAAGCTGGCCCAAAATAGGCCAAATGTCGGACCAATTTAATGGTCCAAATGCCCAAAATCCTTAGCCCAATTTCGCCAGCCCAAACCAAACAACCCCTTTGTTAACCCGGTCGGTACCCGTTTTAAATGACCCGTCCCGCTTATCTTTTAATCCTGGCTGTTGATCTCTCAAGATCAACGGCCCTCGCTCACCCAACCCTCTTTAATTAACCAAACCCACCCGAAACCTTACCATTTTCCCTAAGACCGCCGCCCTAAAAACTTCTCCTTCTCTCTGGGAGAAAGCCGCCTCCATTCAAATCTCAGTCCCTAAACTGATATCACATGGAAAATTTTCCATGTTCCCTTTCCTGTTTTGCACACATGGTGGTTCTTACCATTTTCTCGACATTACAATGTTTGGTACTCAATTATTTATGGAAGTTGAATCATTGGGTTCTCGTTTAACTTCGATTCTGTACTATCTTCATATTCTTGACTTGATACGTTCACTACCATGCTATACGGGTCCGATTTAGTGAGATCTTTGACTATTTTGTTCTCCTTTTTGAACTAGCGTTTACCCGATTTTTTTCCTAAATTGATTCTAAATCGATTCTGTATGCTTTTCTTTCCTTATTTGTGTTTCCTTATTTGTTCGTTCAATGCTTCCACTATATAAACCCCATTCCTCGTTCCCCTTCGAAGACTAAACTACTGTTACCACGATTGTTATTCTCTCAACTCTCATTCTTTTATATTTTCTACACTCTTGGCTCTTGGCCGGCTGAAAGCCAAGGCCACCTGAATTCGGCTAATTGACCTTTCTCAGTGTGAGCACTGCCCGTGGTTCATCTGAAACCCTTGGAAACTCCGACGTACTGAGAATTTGGATTTCGCTGCTCTATTTATGTTTAAAGTACTGCTGAAACTGTACTTTCTTATTTATTTGTTCGTCAATTGATAACTGGTAAGTTCTTTGATCTTCGCAGTTTCATCCCCTTTCGTTTGTATTCATGCTCTGTACACTCATGCCACTGAATTTATTTTAAATCAATATATTACTATGCCACCTCTGTTTGCAGCCTTATTTGCTCTTAAATTGTTTTGTGACTTTGAACTTTTTCTAACATGTGAACTTGCCTAAAATTCCAAGTCTGATGTATGTGTTCAATATGAATGATTTTTGACTTTTTTTAAGGCTTGTTTAGCCTAGTGTATTTTTACTTGAATGCTTACATCTGCTACTTACCATGAGCGTACTTTTCTGCCTTATTCTAAACTCTTATGATAAACCAATTCATGCCCAGAGTGTGTTCTAATCTCTATTGAATCATTCATGTGCAACTTGACATCTCCAAAAGTTGATACTTGATCATGTTGCCACACCAAATATCCTTTCTTGCTACTTAATGTTTGTTTTCTGATTTTCTGTTTTCAATTCTGTGCTCTCTAATATTGCCTAAGACTTTAGGTTGCAATACCTAGCCTATATCCTATATATGGTCAAGCCCCAGTACTTGTGTGTCCTGTTAATCTAAAATTGATATATCATGAGTTCTGGTATTATTTTGAACCCTTTGTGCCATAACTGATACTTAGCATGCTATGTTTCCCATGTTCAACTAAGTGATTGCTTGTCAACTATTATAGACCATGCTACCAGCCTATTTGTTATGCTATTTGTGATCATATTTTCACTAGACTCTCATGCTAGAAACTCCCATGTGAAGACTGGTTTTTCACTTGTCCCTGTCTGTGATTCTGTTTAGATCCTCATGTTAAAATCCTTTTGGTTAATTCTGGACTATACTTTGCGATGGAGCTTTACCTGAAGTAGTTTATCACCCTATGATAGTTACTCCTGTTACTTTAATTTTACCTCGGAAAATACAAGCATGAACAAATCCTGTGTATACCTTGCGAATGACTTATGTGATTTTGTCCACATGTTTTGCTGAGAGTTGTTGTTTTAAGAGTCAAGTATATAGACTTCAAGTTTGCTTCGTGTGTAGTCTGTTGTTTGTGTGGTTAAAATTGGCATCCAATTGGGTAAGTGAGTCATGCATTTGGGCTTGGTGTTGAGCCATACATGTTAGGTTTGGGCATTGAACTTAGGTTACTTAGGTAAGCCAGTATTTTGAGTCTGTTGTCGAGCAGGGAGTAAGATTATTGAAGTCCTAGGGACATTCTTGGGTTATTATAGCATTAGGCCTGTAATTGCTTCATTGGGCTTGTATTTGTTCAGTTTGTAATTTTTCATCTTGTATTCTTTTGTTTGGACCTGTAATAACTTTTAATAACAAACGATTGGGGAATAATAATAATAGGGGGGTTGGGATACTTTAATCCTCGCATGAAAGGGTAGAAAACATGCCTATAGGATCTAAATATTTCATTTGCCACTTGCTCTACTGGTATGTGTTGATAGATAGCATGCTTATAGGATCTCATTTTAATAATTAAGAGCTGTTTATATTGACACCTTCTGCAATTATGTGGCTCACTTAAAAAGTATGGCTATAGGACTGACTAAACAAACATGCATTTAAAAATAGTTTCACCCCCCCCCCCCCAAAAAAAAAATTTGATCATCTAAGAGCTCATGTCTATAGGATTTCAAAGTGTTTAATTAAGATTGCTGCTACTGTTGTCCATATCTTGTTGCTGCCTAGACGATATGCCTATAGGAATCGAATATCAATAACTACTTGTTTAGTTGTGTAGTTGCAATATGATTACTAGATAGCATGCCTATAGGATCACACTAATACATGTCTTCGTTCATCTAGATACCATGTCTATAGGGCTTTAATTGATCGATTACTTCTGTTGTTTTATTACACTACCACTAGATAACATGCATATAGGGATAAGTATGATAAAATTGAGTTCAAATACCAACTATTAGAGAACCTCTCTATAGGGTACTGCTACTCGCTTAGAAAGCGTGCCTATAAAATCAAACGCTGGAAATTCTGAGTTTTCAAATGGTTTTACTGCCCCATGGCGCAAACAACTTAGAAATCATGTCTATAGGTTTTACAATACCTGTAAGCTGCAAATTCTATAGTCTGAAATAGCAGCCCTACCTGTTGGATGTGTAAAACCGGTATCACATAAAAGCCATGTCTATAGGATCTAACGTCTTAATTCTGAAACTGTCTACTGCCTAATATAAAAATCTGCCCGCGTGCCTTTGTTGTGTATGTGCGAAGGCTAACTTGAGTCGTTTATTAATTTACGTGTAGTCCTACATGTTTTGAATGTGCACCTAGTTTTATCTTTTGAGTACCCTAAGTAAAGTCTAGAACCACCCAAATAGTAGGTCCAAAGCCCTAAACCTCTAAAGAC
>AWOL01S0105001.1:54472-83837 GCA_000715115.1 Nicotiana otophora | reverse complement strand
CCCCACATCATAAGCACCCAAAGAACCGATCATATCCATTACCATACTGATCCAACCTACTACCCAGTTGTCCTATTTTCTCCGAGTCCCTTCCGAATTTGTCTTCAGATTGATACTTCTTCTTGCTAAAATACCATGATATTTATCCACAACTCACCCTACAAACCTTAGCATAGAACCACAACGCCCTACGACCGATAAGCAATTGTATTCTTCTTAAGCACCTTCAAAAATACCACAACTATAACACTCACTCTGAGAATACCTTATGTGAATCTGAAATTGTTCTTCTTACCTTCCTTATACTAAAATGTAGAATCCCTAGTCATATAGAACTTTCGTAAGTCCAGGCGCCATCAAATACAAATCTCAGGTTTTATCCATACACAAGTCCGGAGAAATTCTCAATTGCTATATAGAATTCTCAAACCCACTAGAGTTCTCTCGGAAGTCACCCACTTTGATCTAATCTAAATTGCACTGCCCAAATGGGCCAAAGGACACGTGCCTCATTAGCACAACATTACTCAAAGAAGTAACTCTACTTTAATACCCCCAATCAAATTCATACTCCGTGCGTACTATATATTTTGAAAATAACAACTCACTCACCCCGTGATTTCCACATACTCATAAAGTACAATATAACCCGTATCCAAAAATTTCCTTATTCGAGTCATTATCGGTCTCAACTTTGCAAGTCATAACTGACCCACTAGTATGCCTCAGCCCAAAACTAAACCTTTACATAAAATCATGAAATTGAATTATCAATACCAGGCTTCCCCACTTGGCTCAAAGACATAGATTAAAATATTCCATAACACACAATATCAATACTCTATTACTGTCATAATGCCACAGTCAGTTCAACGAAGCTTCTTCTCAAACTCATGCAATGCCAACCATAAAAATACCCTAAATCATCTGCTAAGATCGCAATCATTCTCTTGATACTCAAGTCGACTTTCTCAGCCATATTCGAATTCAAATCTCCACACATGCGCCCCACTGGCAGAAAAAACAACCCTCAACTCATATTACAAGGAACACACCTACCTAGATTACTCTCCAGGAGATAACCTACCTTCATAGCCTCAAATTGGCATCTTGTTATATCTTTTCACAGCCACAATTACTATGCAATCACTTAGTCTATCTGAGTCCAAACTCACTAACCAGACATGAGAATTTAAATTGGTCCCAAAATTTAACAATCGTGAAAGATCCTTCAAAACATTAACACTCGAGACTGTACATCACATCAAAACGAAAATCAAGCACCCAATGGCCTTCTTTTACATTTCAAGGAAACACTTCTCATCACATTCAAATCGTCTTAACACATTTCATAGTTACATCATACTCATCACAAAGCCATTCCACCGCTCATCGAGCCACAAATTCCACTACAGGGTCATTAACGAACATATGAGTCCAATTGTACAGTTAAAACCTGAAGCTACCGAGCTTAAGCTGCGTCTAAACCTAGCCTCAAGTCCTCCAGACCGGCCCATCACCAAAACATAGAATACTCATCTCAAACATCATTTATGGAATCATAAGTCGGCGATGCACAGCTGATACCGAGCGCTCATGTGCGCATACGAATACGTGGAAGGAATTCAAAGAGTTATGTCTCAAGTTGAATTAATTCCGCATGATAAAGAAAAAGATGGGAAGTATATAACATAAATGCCCTATAGCCTCTCGAAGATAAGTATGGACGTCATCATATCGATCTGCAAGACTCTACTAGACACTTGCTCATGACTTGTAGAACCTATGAACCTAGAGCTCTGATACCACCTTGTCACGACCCAAAATCCAACTAGTCGTGATGGCACCTAACCCAACCCACTAGGTAAGCCAACTTTCAATTATCCAATTCCAATAATAATTATTAAAGCAATTTAAGTGAATAAAGATCTTAATCTTATACAATCCCCAAGAACTGGTAGTACAAATCATGAGCTTCTAAGAAAAGAGTATACAAAGCGGAAATAAAATAAATACATAGTCTGTTTGAATAATACTTAAACAGAGCTTTTATTAATCTAAGGCTACCCTGAACAAGAGGCAGCTACAACAAGAATGCAGGTACATCTTCAAATCTCGCAACCATCGAGCACAGCAACAATAGCAGCCAACATCTGCGCGAAATGTGCAGAAGTGTAGTATCAGTACAACCGACCCCATGTACTGAGTAAGTAACAAACCTAGCCGTAGGTTGAAAGTAGTGACGAGCTTCCACCAAGGTCGGGTCCAAAACCAATAGTCCACAACAATCCATAACAACATAAAAGAAATAATACCATAAGTAACTCCTGGATAAAATACTCAGCCAAATCATGATTTAAAAAATAGTAGTTCTTTCTTTCAAATGCATCAGTGAAAACCCAAATTGTTTGCCGAAGTTGCCAATAATATGAATAGTTTGAAAACAATAAATTTCTCCAAATATTTTTTCAATAATAAAAAAGATGCTTCATTTTCCTTCCGGATAACCCCGTGTAAAACAAATGCATCACTATGCCCATCTGTCAAAATGTGTGAGAAATCATGAATGATGTGATGTTGTACAGCATGAGGAAAAATACATCTCTATGTGTGTATGTCATGTGTGAATGCCAATGCGATGCAAACCTCACAGTCACTTGTGCCACTCGGGCATACCTCACAATCACTCTTGCCACTCGGGCATACCTCACAATCACTCATGCCTCCCAGTCACTCAGCACCCGGTGCTCGGCACTCGCACTCAGTAGGTACCTGTGCTCACTGGGGTGTGTACAGACTCCGGAGGGGCTCCTTCAGCCCAAGCGCTATATCAAGCCAAATCATGGCATAAATCACTCAGGCCCTCGGCCTATATCAAACATGCTGCGGCGTGCAGCCCGATCCCATATTTATTCTCACAAATCAAGTCCTTGGCCTCACTCAGTTAGAAACCTCTCAAGTCTCTTGGGCTTACAATGTCATGAAAAATAGCCCCAAAATAATGATATGATGTATCAATAAATAACAACAGAGACTGAGATATGACATGCAATGAAATGAATGTGACTGAGTATGTATTTTCAATTTAAAACAAATAATTCACAACAATATGACCTCTGGGGATCCCAATAATACTGGCACGTAGCCTCAACATGATTTTTAATATGATCTTCAGCTCAATATCTTTAACTCATAAAGCTGCATGGAAAATGCCAAGATTATTTAACTAGAAATTCCAAAGAAATAATTATGTCACAATTTCTATAGTACACGCCCACACGCCCGTCACCTAGCATGTGCGTCGCCTCCCAACAATTCACGAAATACATATATTCAGTGTTCATACCCTGAACTCCAAGATTAGAAGTGTTACTTACCTCGAACAAGCCGAATCCAATGTCGACCAAGCTAAACAATGCTCCAGAAATCTCATTTTGCACGTATCAACTCCCAAATGGTCCGAATCTACCACAATTAATTTGATTCAGTCCACACAATTTATAGGAATTAATTCCATATCAAAATACTAATATTTTCTAAAAATCCGAAATTACGCCCCAAAAATCACCTGTAGGGCCCACATCTCGAAATCCAATAAAACTCACAAAATACGACAACCCATCCAATTACAAGTTCAACCATACTAATTTCACTCAAATCCGACTCCAAATCGGTATTCAAACGTGAAAAATTCATTTTGTGACAATATAGAAATTTCCTTCTATTTCTCTTGAAGATTCAGTAATCTTACACCACAAATGAAGATTAATTCATGGAATATAATCACAAGGGAGTTAAGAACACTTACCCCAAGTTGNTACAGACTCCGGAGGGGCTCCTTCAGCCCAAGCGCTATATCAAGCCAAATCATGGCATAAATCACTCAGGCCCTCGGCCTATATCAAACATGCTGCGGCGTGCAGCCCGATCCCATAATTATCCGAACATGCTGCGGCGTGCAGCCCGATCCCATATTTATTCTCACAAATCAAGTCCTTGGCCTCACTCAGTTAGAAACCTCTCAAGTCTCTTGGGCTTACAATGTCATGAAAAATAGCCCCAAAATAATGATATGATGTATCAATAAATAACAACAGAGACTGAGATATGACATGCAATGAAATGAATGTGACTGAGTATGTATTTTCAATTTAAAACAAATAATTCACAACAATATGACCTCTGGGGATCCCAATAATACTGGCACGTAGCCTCAACATGATTTTTAATATGATCTTCAGCTCAATATCTTTAACTCATAAAGCTGCATGGAAAATGCCAAGATTATTTAACTAGAAATTCCAAAGAAATAATTATGTCACAATTTCTATAGTACACGCCCACACGCCCGTCACCTAGCATGTGCGTCGCCTCCCAACAATTCACGAAATACATATATTCAGTGTTCATACCCTGAACTCCAAGATTAGAAGTGTTACTTACCTCGAACAAGCCGAATCCAATGTCGACCAAGCTAAACAATGCTCCAGAAATCTCATTTTGCACGTATCAACTCCCAAATGGTCCGAATCTACCACAATTAATTTGATTCAGTCCACACAATTTATAGGAATTAATTCCATATCAAAATACTAATATTTTCTAAAAATCCGAAATTACGCCCCAAAAATCACCTGTAGGGCCCACATCTCGAAATCCAATAAAACTCACAAAATACGACAACCCATCCAATTACAAGTTCAACCATACTAATTTCACTCAAATCCGACTCCAAATCGGTATTCAAACGTGAAAAATTCATTTTGTGACAATATAGAAATTTCCTTCTATTTCTCTTGAAGATTCAGTAATCTTACACCACAAATGAAGATTAATTCATGGAATATAATCACAAGGGAGTTAAGAACACTTACCCCAAGTTGTGTGGAAAATATCCTCTCCAAAATCGCCCAACTCAAGCTCCAAAATCCGAAAAATGGGTGAAAATGTCGAACCCTCGAATTTAAAGTTCTGCCCCAACGATTTTCGTATCTGCGGACAATGCCTCACAGGTGCAGAATTTTCCCTCGCACCTGCGACCAATGCCTCACAGCCCTCTATCCGCATCTGCGCTCCTTCACGCGCAGGTGCGATTCCGCACCTGCGCACGTCGGTTCAGCGCACCCTACTCGCACTTGCGAGCTCGCACCTGCGACTACTTTTCCGCAGGTGCGATTACACCAGAAGGCTTCAGTTCCAGAAGTATTCCAAATTCAAAAATCAATCTATTAACCATCCGAAACTCACCCGAGGCCCTCGAGTCCCCGTCCGAACATACCAACAAGTTTTATAACATAACACGAACCTACTCAAGGCCTCAAATCATACCTAACAACCTCAAAAATACGAACTACACACGGATTCAAGCCTAATAAATTTCCAGATTTCCAAATTCTATAAACGACGCCGAAACCTATCAAATCACTTCCGATTGACCTCTAATTTTGCACATAAGTCATATTTCACATTACAGACCTATTCAAATTTCCGAAATCGAATTCCGACTCCGATATCAAAAAGTCAAACCCCCGGTCAAACTTTCCAAAAATTCAACTTTCGGCAATTCAAGCCACATTCCACTACGCATCTCCAAATAATTTTCCGGACACGCTCCTAAGTCCAAAATCACCATGCGGAGCTATTGGAATTATCAAAGATCGAATCCGAAGTCGTTAACACATAAGTCCACATCCGGTCACTATTTTAACTAAGCTTTAAACCTTGGAACTACGTGTTCCAATTCCTTCCAAATCCTCACTGGACCCGAACCAATTACCCCGGCAATTCACACAACTGTAAAGTACAATTTGGGCAGTAAATGGGGAAACTGGGTTGTAATACTCAAAACGACCGGCCGGGTCATTACACGTACATTCTCTACATGTTAGAAAAATTGAGCTGAGACTCGTATTAAAACAAATTATGCTTAGACATACTGTTATTATTAGTACCCATTGGGGTCATTTCAGTGGTTGAATTATATGTTCAAATTGTAATTTCGCACTCAGTCATATTTATTCATTTTATATCATATATCAGTCTCTGTTGCTATTTACTAAAACATCATATTATCACATTTTGGGCTGAATATCATGATTTCTGAGAGCCCGGGAGACTGGAGAGGTTGATGACTGAGTGAGGCCGAGGGCCTAATTGTGAGGATATTTATGGATCGGGCTGCACGCTGCAGCATATTTTTATTGATTTATGCCATGATTGGCTTGATATAGCGCTTGGGCTGAAGGAGCCCCTCCGGAGTCTGTACACACCCCCAGTGAGCGCATGTACCTACTGTGTGCGAGTGCTGAGTGCCGAGTGATGAGTGACTGTGAGGAATGAGTGACTGTGAGGAAAGAGTAACTGTGAGGTTGAGTGAATGGGAGGACTGAGTGACTATTACTCTGAGAGGATGCATTGATTTTATTATTTGCTGCATTCCAGCTGTCATATATCACTATTTTGAAAATTTCAGAAAAGAAAAACATTATTTTTGGTTTCGGCCAAACTTGATATGAAATTTCAGTGAAATCTTAAATGTTGAATTTGAGAGCATGCTTACTCTTTTATATTGGAAAGTATTGTATTTGGACTTAACTGAGAAGCTCGTCACTACTTTTAGTTTCTTATTTATTATTGTTACTTACTGAGTTGGTTGTACTCATACTATACCCTGTACTTCGGGTGCAGATCTAGGTGATCCCGGATTCAGTGGGTGTTGATTTGTTTGCACAGTCAATTTTTCGGAGATTTAGAGGTAGCTGTCATGTTTTGCATACCTTGTCTCTCCTTCCCTATCCTTTTGTTATTGTATTTGGTCTCAGATTATTATTATTATAGACCATATTTTCTAGACTTGTAATGTATAAATGCTCATGTACTCAGTGACACCAGATTTTGGGAGTGTTTGTATCGGTATTTGTGAGATTTGGCGATTGTGTTTAAATATTATATTTTTAAACTTAAAAGAAATTGTGTTTTATTGAGGTTGTCGGCTTGCCTAGTATCGAGATAGGCGCCATCACGACAGGTTAGTATTTTGGGTCGTGACAAGTTGGTATCAGAGCCTAGGTTACATAGGTCTCACGAGTCATGAGCAGATTTAGTAGAGTCTTGCGGATCGGTACGGAGACGTCTGTACTTATCTTCAAGAGGCTGCCGAACCCTTAGAAAAATTTTATTTTCTTGTATTCTATCATGCGAGCTTGTTGATTTTGGAAAAAAACTAAAATTCTGTTATTCTATTCTCTCACAGATGGTGAGAACACGTACTACCGGATCGGACGGTCAGTCACTAGTGCCACCAGTTAGGGCCGCGAGAGGCCGGGGCCGAGGTTGAGGTAGAGGTGTCGCTCGTACAGCAGTGGGAGCAGCACCTGTAGTACCACCAGTTGCTCCAGCTCAGGAGCAAATTCCAGATATAGTTGAGCCGACAGGACCAGCTCATACACCAGCTGTGCCCATTACGATTCCAGGCCTTCAGGAGACTTTGGCCCAGATATTGACAGTTTGCACTGGTCTTGCTCAGGTGGTTTCGGCTCAGGCCGCACCTGCCACTTCTTAGGCCAGAGGAGGTACTCATACCCCCGTTGCCCATACTCCAGATCAGGTAGTGCAGGGACTTCAGATACCGAGGGCAATATAGCCCAGCCAGTTGCAGCTGCTCAGGCCCCGGTAGTCCCTGTTATGGCAGATGATGAGCAGAAAAGACTTGAGATATTTGGGAGGCTTCGACCTCCATCATTTAGAGGTGATGAGTTAGAGAATGCTCAGGGATTTCTAGATAAGTGCCAGCGGATGCTTCAGACAGCGGGCATTCTGGAGACCAGTGGGGTCTCGTTCACTACTTTTCAGTTTTTTGGAGCTGCCTTCAGATGGTGGGAGGCTTATGAGAGGCACAGGCCGGTTGGTGCGGTACCACTTTCATGGCAGGAATTCTCCGTTCTCTTTTTGGAGAAGTTTGTGTCGCAGTCTCGCAGAGACGAGCTGCGCAGGCAGTTTGAGCAGTTATATCAGGATGACATGTCTGTGATGCAGTATGAGATGAGGTTTTATGAGTTGGCTCGTCACGCAGTTTGGTTGGTTTCCACTGATAGGGAAAGGATTAGGAGGTTCATTGATGGCCTCATATATCAGCTTCGGTTACTTATGACTCGGGAGAGAGTATCTGGTGCTACTTTTGATGAGGTAGTTGACATTGCTCGGCAGATAGAGATGGTCCGTAGTCAGGAACGTGGAGAGAGGGAGACCAAGAGTCCTCGTGGTCCAGGTGATTTCAGCGGTTTTCCTTCAGGAGGCCAGTTTTACTGCGGTAGGGGTCATTCTTACAAACACGCTCAGACGGGTCGTCCAGCTCACCATGGTGCATCATCCAGCCATGGTTCATACAGTTCTCATCAGGGTTAGCCATCTCTCGGTGCCCTTCTAGCCCAGAGTTTGTCCCGTGCTCCTTCAGTTCAGGGTTTATTTGCACCGGGTGCTTCTAGCAGTTATTTTGGTTCTCGGGGCCCGATTCAGTCAGCACCACCACCAGTACCAGGGAGTTACTTTGAGTGCAGGGAATTGGGCATATATGGAGACAATGTCCTCGTCGCTTGGGAGGTCCAGTGAAGCAGAGAAGTCAGACTATGACTTCAGCACCAGTTACTTCACCACACGCCCAGCCAGCTCGGGGTGGGGGTCAGTCATTTAGGGGTCGCCCAAGAGGGGGAGGCCGATCGGGTGGCGGTCAGGCCCGATTCTATGCTTTTCCTGCCAGGCCAGATATCGTTGCCTCAGATGCAGTGATCACAGGTGTTGTCTCAGTGTGCCACAGGGAAGCTTCTATATTATTTGACCCTGGTTCTACTTATTCGTATGTATCATCGTACTTTACTCATTATCTGGATATGCCCTATGAGTCCTTAGTTTCTCTTGTTTGTGTATCTATGCCGGTGGGCGACACTATTATTGTGGACCGTGTATATCGATCTTGTGTGGTAACCATTGGGGGACTGAAGACTAGAGTTGATCTCTTACTGCTCAGCATGGTTGATTTTGATGTAATCCTGGGTATGGATTGGTTGTTTCCATGTCATGCTATTATGGATTGTCATGCAAAAATCGTGACATTGGCGATACCAGGTTTCCCGAAGGTCGAATGAAGAGGTTCTCTAGATTATATTCCCAGCAGGGTAATCTCTTATTGGAAAGCCCAACGTATGGTTGGGAAGGGGTGTTTGTCATATTTGGCCTTTGTGAGAGATGTTGATGCAGATACTACTATTACTGATTCAGTACCGGTCGTGTGAGATTTTCCGGATATATTTCCTGCATACCTGCCAGGTATGCCACCCGACAGGGATATTGATTTTGGTGTTGACTTGGTACAGGGCACTCAGCCCATTTTTATTTCTCTGTATCGTATGGCACCAGTTGAGTTAAAAGAATTGAAAGAGAAACTTCAGGAACTTCTTCATAAGGGGTTTATTAGGCCTAGTGTGTCGCCTTGGGGTGCACCGGTTCTGTTTGTAAAAAAAGAAAGATAGTACTATGCAGATATGTATCGATTACAGGCAATTGAACAAAGTTACAATCAAGAATAAGTATCCTTTGCCGCATATTGATGATTTATTTGACTAACTTCAGGGAGCGAGGGTATTCTCCAAAATTGATTTGAGATCTGGGTATCACCAGTTAAAAATTCAGGATTCGGATATTCTAAAGACAGCATTCAGGACTCGTTATGGTCACTATGAATTTCTTGTGATGTCATTTGGGCTAACCAATGCCCCAGCAGTATATATGCACCTGATGAATAGCGTATTCCGGTCGTATCTTGACTCATTTGTCGCGGTATTTATTGATGATATCCTGATGTACTCACGTAGCCAAGGGGAGCATGCACAACACTTGGGTATTGTATTATAGAGGCTGAGAGAGGAGAAACTATATGCCAAATTCTCTAAGTGCGAGTTTTGGCTTAGTTCAGTGGCATTCTTGGGACACATAGTGTCCAGTGAAGGGATTAAGGTGGATCCGAAGAAAATAGAGGCAGTTTAGAGTTGGCACAGACCATCTTCAGTTACTGAGATTCAGAGTTTTCTCGGTTTGGCCAGTTATTATCGTCACTTCGTGGAGGGATTCTCATCTATTGCATCTCCTATAACTAAATTGACCCAGAAATGTACTCCATTCAGGTGGTCGGATGAATGTGAAGAGAGTTTTTAGAAGCTCAAGACAGCTTTGACTACAGCTCTAGTATTGGTGTTACCTACATGTTCAGGGTCTTATATTATGTATTGTGATGCGTCGCGTATTGGTCTCGGTGCAGTGCTTATGCAGGACGGTAGGTTGATTACATATGCATCCAGACAGTTAAAGGTACATGAGAAGAATTATCCGATCCACGACCTTGAGTTAGCAGCTATTGTTCATGCCTTGAAAATTTGGCGGCATTATTTGTATGGGGTCCATTGTAAGATTTACACTAATCATCGGAGTGTAGAACATTTGTTTAAACAGAAGGATCTTAATTTGAAGCAGTGAAGGTGGTTGGAGTTGCTTAAGGATTATGATATCACAATTCTCTATCATTCTGGAAAGGCCAATGTGGTGGCTGATGCCTTGAGTGGTAAAGCAGAGAGTTTGGGCTGCTTAACATATTTACCGATAGTAGAGAGGCCTTTAGCCTTGGATGTTCAGGCCTTGGCCAACCAATTTTTTAGATTGGATGTTTCCGAGCCGAACCGAATTTTAGCTTATATGGTTTCTCGGTCTTCTTTATATGATCGCATCAGAGAGCGCCAATATGATGATCCCCATCTGCTTGTCCTTAAGGACACAGTTCAACACGGTGATACCAAGGAGGTCACTATTGGGAATGACGGTGTATTACGGATGCAGGGCAGGCTATGTGTGCCTAATGTAGATGGTTTGCGTGAGTTGATTTTTCACGAGGCTCACAGTTAGCGGTACTCCATTCATCCAGGTGCCGCTAAGATGTATCAGGATTTGAGGCAGCACTATTGGTGGAGGCGAATGAAGAAAGATATAGTTGGGTTTATAGCTCGGTGTTTAAATTGTCAACAGGTGAAGTACGATCATCAGAGACTGGGCATATTACTTTAGAGACTTGAAATTTCGGAGTGGAAATAGGAGCGTATTACCATGGACTTCGTAGTTGGTCTCCCACGGACTTTGAGGAAGTTTGATGATGTTTGGGTGATTGTGGATCAATTGACCAAATCTGCGCATTTTATGCCAGTTGGTACTAATTATTCTTCGGAGCGGTTGGCTGAGATTTATATCCGCGAGATTGTTTGCCTACACGGTGTGGCAGTGTCCATTATATCAAATCGGGGCACGCAGTTTACATCACAGTTTTGGAGAGCAGTGCAGCGATAATTGGGCACACAGGTTCAGTTGAGTACAACATTTCACCCTCAGACGAATGGACAGTCTGAGCGCACTATTCAGATATTGGAGGATATGCTACGCGCTTGTGTCATTCATTTTGGAGGTTCTTGGGATCCGTTTCTGCCACTGGCAGAGTTAGCTTTACAATAACAGCTACTAATCGAGCATTTAGATGGCTCCGTATGAGGCTTTATATAAGAGACGGTGTCGGTCTCCGGTGGGTTGGTTTGAGTCTGGTGATACTAGACTATTGGGTACTGATATGGTTCAGGATGCTTTAGAGAAGGTTAAATTGATTCAGGAGCAATTTCGCACTGCGCATTCTAGACATAAGAGTTATGCTGACCGGAAGGTCCGTGATGTTGCTTACATGGTTGGGGAGAAGGTTCTGCTCACGATTTCACCCATGAAGGGTGTGTTGAGGTTCGGGAAGAAGGGCAAGTTGAGTCCTCGATATATTGGGCCTTTTGAGATACTTAAGAAGATTGGAGAGATGGCTTATGAACTTGCTTTGCCACCTAGTCTATTAGGTGTTCATCCAGTGTTCCATGTGTCCATGCTTTGAAAGTATGTCGGGGATCCGTCTTATATTTTGGATTTCAGTACAGTGCAGCTAGACGGAAATTTGACTTATGATGTGGAGCCGGTGGCTATTTTAGACTGGCAGGTTCGACAGCTGAGGTCAAAGAACATAGCATCAGTGAAGGTACAGTGGAGAGGCCAGCCAGTCGGAGAAGCTACTTGGGAGATTGATCAGGAGATGCGGAGCAAATATCCACACCTATTTGAGACTCCATGTATGATTCTAAACCCGTTGGAGGACAAACGTTTGTTCAAGAGGGGGAGAATGTAACGACCCGACCGGTCTTTTTGATTATTATAACCCCATTTCCCCATTTACTGCTCAATCTATGCTTTACAGTTATTTTATGACTTATCGGGTTAGTTGGTTTGGATCCGAAAGGATTTCGAAGTGAAATGAGACGCTTAGTCTCATAATTGAAAACTTAAGTTGGAAAGGTTAACCGGATATTGACTTATGTGTAAATGATCTCGAAATTTAATTCTGATAATTCCAATAGCTGTGTATGGTGATTTTGGACTTAGAAGCGTGTCCGAAAAATTATTTGGAGGTCCGTAGTGGAATTAGGCTTGAAATGGCCAAAGTCGAATTTTTGAAAAGTTTGATCGGTGGTTGACTTTTTAATATCGGGGTCAAAATCTAATTCTGAAAATTTTAATAGGTTCGTTATATCTTTTATGACTTGTGTGCAAAATTTGAGGTCAATTGGACTTGATTTGTAGGTTCCGGCGTCGTTTGTGAAAACTTGAAATTTCAAAGTTCATTAGGCTTGAATTGGGGTATGATTCATGGTTTTAGCGTTGTTTGAGGTGATTTGAGGGTTCAACTAAGTTCGTATGATGTTATGAGACTTGACGGTATGTTTAGTTGAGGTTCTGGTGGCCTCGGGTGAGTTTCGGGAGGTTAACGGATCATTTTTGGACTTGGCATGTTGACTGAAGACTGCTGGTGTATTTTTCTGGTTTCCTTCTTCGCCTTCGCGAGTAGGCCCTCGCGCTCGCGAAGGGGAATTTGAGGCAGGAAAGATTTGCCCTTCGCATTCGCGAGGGGGTCTCGCATTCGCGAAGAGGAGCTGGGTTGTTCATCGCGTTCGCGATTGGGTATCGCGTTCGCGAAGGGAAAAATAGTGGGCATGGGTTTTTGCCTTCGCATTCGCGAAGAAGAGCTCGGTAAAGCATCGCGTTCGCGAGCAGTGTCTCGCGTTCGTGAAGACCAATGTTTGGGCAACATGATTTTGTGCTTCGCGAACGCGAGGGATCTGTCGCGTTCGCGAAGAAGAGAGGTCTGGACAGAAAGTTTAAGTTCTGAAAATGGGACTTCGACCCATTTTCTATTTTTGACGGATTAGAGCTCGGGGAGAGGCGATTTTTGGGAGATTTTCAAGGAAAACAACAGGGCAAGTATTCTTAACTCATTATTGGTCAAATTACCCGAGTCCATGGTTGTTTTTAACATTTAATGGGTGAATTAAGTTGGAAAGATTAGAAAACCCTCTTGGTTTAATTTGAAGATTTGAGGGTCAAGTTGATGTCGGAATTAAGTAAAATTGGTATGGTTAGACTCGTGGTTGAATGAGCTTTCGGATTTCTTAACTTTTGTCGAGTTCCGAGACGTAGTCTCCACGAGCGATTTTTGAGATAAATTTTGAATTTTGTTGGAAAATTAGCATTTTCTCATGGAATTAATTCAAATAAATTTTATTGACTGAATCGAATTATTTATGGCTAGATTCGAGGCGTTTGGAGGCGAATTCACGAGGAAAAGACATTGCAGAATAAAGAATTACACGGCTTGAGGTAAGTAACAATTTTAAATTTGGTCTTGAGGGTATGAAACCCCTGATTATGTGTTATGTAATTGGTTTTGAGGTGACACACATGCTAGGTGATGGGCATGTGGGTGTGCACCTTAGGAATTGTGACTTGGTCAAATTCCATGGGACTGTGTAGTTGAATTATCTGTTGACATTCGTACATTCTCTACGTGCTAGGAAAAATTTGAGCTGAGACTCGTATTAAAAAAAACCATGCTTAAGACATATGCTGTTATTATTGGTACCCATTAGGGTCATTTTTGTGGTTGAATTATATGTTTAAATTATAATTTCATACTCAGTCATATTTATTTATTTCATATCATATCTCAGTCTCTGTTGCTATTTACTAAAACATCATATTATTAAATTTTGAGCTGAATATCATGATTTCTGAGAGCCCGAGAGACTGGAGAAGTTAATGACTGAGTGAGGCCGAGGGCCTAATTGTGAGGATATTTATGGATCGGGTTGCACGCCGCAACATATTTTTATTAATTTATGCCATGATTGGCTTGATATAGCATTTTGGGCTGAAGGAGCCCCTCCGGAGTCTGTGCACATTCCCAATGAGCGCAGGTACCTACTGAGTGTGAGTGCCGAGTGATGAGTGACTGTGAGGAATGAGTGACTGTGAGGTTGGAGTGAATGAGAGGACTGAGTGACTGTTACTCTGAGAGGATGCATTGATTTTATTATTTGCTGCATTCCAGCTGTCATATATCACTATTTTGAAAATTTCGGAAAAGAAAAATATTATTTTTGGTTTCGGTCAAACTTGATATGAAATTTCAGTGAAATCTTAAATGTTGAATTTGAGAGAATGCTTACTCTTTTACTTCGTGTGCAGATCCAGGTGATCCCGGATACAGTGGGTGTTGATTATTTTGCATAGTCGATTTTTCGGAGATTCAGAGGTAGCTGCCATGTTTCGCAGACATTGACTCTCCTTCCCTATCCTTTTGTTATTGTATTTGGTCTCAGATTATTATTATTATAGATCACATTTTCCAGACTTGCAATGTATAGATGCTCATGTACTCAGTGACACCAGAATTTTTGGAGTGTTTGTATCGGTATTTGAGAGATCTGGCGATTGTGTTTAAATATTATATTTTTAAACTTAAAAGAAATTATGGTTTATTGAGGTTGTCGGCTTGCCTAGTATCGAGATAGGCGTCATCACGACAGGTTAGGATTTTGGGTCGTGACAAGAAGTGTATGTTGAGCAGCCTGCTGATTATGTCAAAAGGGGTTAAGAAAATAAAGTTTACAGGTTGAAAAAGTCATTATATAGATTGAAACAAGAACCTCGAGCTTGGTACACTCGTATTAATTTTTATTTTATTGGACATGAATTTCAGAGATGTCCATATGAGAATACTTTATATATCAAATTCAAGCCTGGCGAAGATATTCTCGTTGTGTGCTTATATGTGGATGGTTTAATTTTTACTGACAATAATCCTAAATTAATTTCTGAGTTTAGGGACGCAATGATTAGCCAGTTTGAGATGGCTGAGTTGGGATTAATGTCTTATTTTCTTGGCATTGAGGTATTTTAATTAGATAGTGGAATATTTATGTCTCAAAAAAAAATATGCTGGTGATATTCTGAAGAGATTTAATATGGATAGAGTCAAACCAATTTTGACCACTGTTGAAGAAAAATTGAAGTTGGTTAGAGATGGGACTGGTGACTTTGTTTATGCTACATATTTTATAAAATTGGTAGGGAGTCTAAGGTACTTGACTTCTATAAGGCCTAATATTACTTAGGGAGTTGGATTAATTAGCAGATTTATGGAGACTCCACGACAATCCCACTTGCAAACAGCAAAGAGAATTTTGATATATATTCAAGGTACGCAAACATAGGGTATATTTTATCCAAAGACTAATGATAGTAGTCTTGTTGGATTTACAGACAGTGATTGGGCTGGTGATACGATAAAAAGAAAAAGTACTTTTGGCTATGCATTTTATTTAGGTTCTGGTGTATTTTTTTGGTTTTCCAAAAAGCAACAAGTTGTTGCTTTATCAACAGCTGAAGCAGAGTTCATGGCTGCGACAAGTAGTGCTACACAAGCATTGTGGTTAAGAAGAATGTTTGGATTTCTTCGACACAAGTAAGACAATCCTACAACATTTTTTTGTGATAGCAAGTCTGCAATTGAATTAACAAAGAATCCAGTTTTTCATGAGCGTAGCAAACACATTGACATCAATTTTTACTTTATTCGTGACTTGGTTCAAGACAAGGAGATAGTTATTGAGTATTGCAAGACTGAAGAACAAGTTGGTAATATTTTCACAAAGCCACTAAAATTGAAGTTATTCATCAAGTTGAAGAAGATGTGGGGCATGATCAAGCTTTAAGCTCTTGGTTTAAGGGAGGCTATGTAGGAATTAAACCAAGAGTAGGAATCCTACTTTGTTTAGAATTTAATATTAAATTCATGTCTAGTTAGTTTTTTTAACCAAATTTATATTGGAATAGGTTTTTAATTTTGTAGTATTATAAATAAGGGTTCTACTACTTATCTTCTTGTAAAGTGATTCAAGAGTTTCTTGAGTTCTGAAAAAGGTTCCTACCACGTTCTCTCTCTAGTTTGATAAAAAAAATTTATATAGCCTTTGTTGATTTTTTTTTTTTTTTGATTAAACAGACTTTTCATTCCATAAAAAAAAACTGTCTTTACAAAATCAGGCAGATACAAACCATCCACCTCCAAATTAAAAGAAATAAGATTAAACTATACTAATTACATTTCTAACAAATAGAGCCATCATTATAGCCTATAAATAATGATTCAAGCATTTCAATGTTAACTGTCATTTGTTTTTTGATCTCCCTTGTGTGTGCATGTGTATTGCAATTTCTCTACATATCTTGTCAACATAGTAGTTCCCTTTGTTGAATTTGATTGAATTCCTTTCACGCCAAATACAGTATATCACCATGGCAAAGACTGAGGTAGTGATAGATGCTATACCAGATTTTCTCTTGGCTAGTGAGCTTACCCACTCTATCTCATTTTACCAGCTGCCAGTTCTTCTATGATGTCCCAGCTATTTGAGCATTCTTATCCATAGTATGCTAGTGCAGGAGCATTCAAAAAATAGATGACTAAATGTTTCAATGTTCATTGCACAAAAGACAAAATTCAAAGGCACTTGAATCCAAAATTTCTGCAGCCTATCCACAATAGATAACCTCTGATGGACAGCCAGCCACGGGTGAAATTTGAATCTAGGATGAATCTGGGGATGCATATGAATACTATTTCAGGTAACTTTAGGGAGTTAAGGGAACAATTGAGTATATGCCCTATTTATCTGAAATCTGCCTTCAGTCTCCAGCATTGTCAACTTGGCGTTAAGATTGCCCTGCATTGTGTTTATCTGTATCAAAGCTTGCTTTGAGTCTATGATCTTCCTTACCACCCAAGCAGCTGCCTTAGGTATAGTCATAGTGTCTAAGTCTCTCTGTTTTATGTAGTAACAGTGCGCCCATTTGATCCAAAGTGAATCCTTTTTCTTTGTCAATGCCCATAGTTTTTTTAAGATTGCTGCTTTATTCCACACTCCCATATTGATCATGTTTAAGCCACCAGCAGCCTTAGGTTGGCATACTTTGTTCCATGCTATTAAGGCCTTTCTAGATGTAGCACTTGTACCAGTCCACAAGTAGGTTCTACATATAGTTTCAATTAGCTTCATGATCCTCTTGGGCAGTAAAAAGATCTGGGACCAATATGTTTGCATACCAAAGATCACAAACTTGATTGGCTGCACCCTTCTTGAATAGGATAGCATTTTGGCTCACCAACCGCTCACTTTGTTGAATTTTTTGCTCGTGCCTAAATTGTTTTTCGAGATATTTCAATCTTTCAAATAAGTCCATGTAAATTGAAACGGAGAGAGTAGTAAGTTTTTATTTGTTATGGTAATATTCACAATTTATTACAAAAAAAAATATTAAATGTACTTAATCATAAATCACAATGACAAAATTAAAATCTATCCATATTTGAGGGACTAAAAGTGCTAATTTCTCAAATAAAAAAGAAAAAATATTTCCAATCGGGGTGCTATACTGCTATTCCAGTTTTTTGCCGTTAACGTGGGGCCAAATGTACGCGTCTACTCAGCCAATAACCTGTCACTCTGAAGTCACCTTAACCAATAATAACTCTCCACGTGTAATTACATACGTAGCAAACATCCCACGCGCCATATATAAATTCCGCTCAACAACTAATCGCATTTTCTATTAAAAACCGGCAGTTAAAAAGAGAAACCGCGAAAACATACACAGCCTTCGATTCTCTTCTCATCAACCTCTTTTCACTCTTTCGCCGGCGGTGGCGTATGATCATCGGAAAATACACCTGAGAAGTCCACGTGGCTACTTGGATCTGAGTTTTTCCAAAGACATTTTCAAAATGGAATCGCACGGCGCCGGTCTCCGCCGTGTCCTTGTCCTAGCCTTCTGTGTCGCCGGTATTTGGTCCGCTTATATTTACCAAGGCGTTCTTCAAGAGACTGTGTATAGCATTTCTCATCTCTTTCCTCTTTCTGTTTTTAAGCTTCGTTTAGTTATATGACTTGTTCACTTTTTTTATGTTAGCGAATTTATGATATTTTGTGCAATTTTTTTTTAATTATACTATGAGAAAATTGACGTTTTATTCTCAATAGAATTGATCAAATTGGCAAAATTTGCATTTGCTAAATGTTAGAGTGTCTCATCTTATGTAACACACTTTATCTTATGTGACACACTTATATTTTTAATTTGTCCCAAAAGGAAGGACTCCGCCACAAGTTTCAAAAGTGTTTGTTTTTCTAAACTCTGTGCCTAGTCAAACACCATCACATAAATTGGAATGAAAGGAGTGTCATTTATGAAGTTTAACTTTGAGTATGGGGTATGTTACAAAATGACTAGAAGTAATAATTTATGGAGTTATCCTTTCCTATTATACTCTTAAAGGTTCAACTTCTAGTACAATGTGCTTGTGAGTTTGATTCAAATATTTGGTGTTTTCCTTTTAACTTAGTTGTATAATGAGTTTGTGTTCATACACCCCTTTTATTTATTTGGTTAATTTTAATTTTTTATGTTTGGATTTTAGGTCAACGAAGCGGTTTGGTCCTAACAATGAGAGGTTTGAACACTTGGCATTCCTAAACCTTGCGCAAAATGTAGTTTGTTTGGTATGGTCATTTATAAGTAAGTGTTTAGAGCATGTTCGATGATTCTCTGTTTAATGTGTGCGCAAGAACAAGCGCGAGTAGCATAATTGGTTAAGTAATTAATTATGGTTTTTCATTGCAGTGCTTAAGATTTGGTCTAATGGGAAGAGTGGTGGTGCTCCCTGGTGGAGTTATTGGAGTGCTGGTATTACAAATACTATCGGTCCCGCAATGGGGATTGAAGCGCTAAAGTACATTAGCTATCCTGCACAGGTATGCCCAATTCTTGTTTGTTTTTCGTATCCGGTGTCTGCTCAAAACTTTTTTCCTTGTATGTTTCAAGAGAAGGGCATAATTCTTTGAATTTTCTGGTTTTGAGGCTTCATGTGAAATTTGAACTGTATACTAGCACTGTAGAGTCTCTTGAAGTATTCTAAGGATTGAGAGAATGCATGAGGCTTTGTTAATTTTCTAATTTATAGAAGTGGCTGATGAATTTATGTTAGTTGATGATACCTTGATGGTTGTTTTATTTTTTCATTTTTTCTTCAAATGAAATGTAATGAGGTCAATTTCCCTTACAGGTCCTGGCAAAATCATCGAAAATGATTCCTGGTATGTCAGCAAGCAAGCATCTTTGCAACTTATATGAATGTTCTTTCTTTTAAGTATGATTTTGAGTATGTTGTCAATCAGGAGATAATGTCAGATATGATTTCTCTTTTTGTTGAAAGTGCCATGGATTTTTTAGAGGTTCGTGGAATGAAAAAGAAATAATAATATTATTTAATTTCTGTTTAAAGCGAACAGAGGGAGTATATGGGATGATTTAGGCAATTGAAAAAGGATTTAGAAGTAGGTAAACCGAAAAATGTTTAGAAGTATGTTCTTTATCATTTAAAAACTGAATTTGCCAATACAGTTCCAGAGTTATGTTATATGATCAGCCACTGCTTCGTTTTGATTCCGGGGAAAAATTGGAGATTCCAAGAAAGGGTAGCTCCATTGGAGCTGCAAAAGGGGAAACTAGAGCATTCTGTCGAGATACATGAGTTCAATTGGATCAAGGTGTTTGCATTGATACAGCTTTCAAGGGCTGACCATTAGGTGGAGACTAGCGTCAACTTAGATTTTGTATGGAGGCTGTGCATGGGGATAGAATCATACTATTAGAAACGAGGGGACAAAATTGAAAACTTTTAGTTAGATTTCTCCATTCTTGCAAACTGAATTTTTTTATCTCCTCTAATGATTTAAGTTTTCTTCAGTGAGAATTTGGAACTCTAACTTTGTGTCCATGAGATCAAACTTTATTTTAGTGGGTTGTTCTAGTGGTTAGCACCCTCCACTTCCAACCAAGAGGTTGTGAGTTCGAGTCACCCCAAGAGCAAGGTGGGGGAGTTCTTGGAGGGAGGGAGCCAAGGGTCTATCGGAAACAGCCTCTCTACCCCAGGGTAGGGGTAAGGTCTGCGTACACACTACCCTCCCCAGACCCCACTAGTGGGATTATACCGGGTTGTTGTTGTTCTTCTTTTTTTTTTTGACACTATTTGATTGCTTCTTGCTGCAGTAATGCTGATGGGAACACTAGTTTATGGCATAAGATACACAGTTCCGGAATATGTGTGCACTCTACTTGTTGCTGGTGGTGTATCAATGTTTGCTCTCTCAAAGGTAACATTTGTATTAAATCTTTAAAGATAATGAATAGCTTTTCTTCTTTCTTCCCCTTTTGCCTCTGACATGCTTGTAATTATTGGAGGAAAAGCAAAGATCATTTATGTGCAGTACCCCTTACTTTTTCTCTTGTACTTGACTTGATTTCAGACTAGCTCGAAAACCATTAGTAAATTGGCACACCCAAATGCTCCACTTGGGTATGGGCTGTGCTTCCTAAACCTTGCCTTTGATGGTTTCACCAATGCTACTCAGGATTCAATTTCAGCAAGGTAATTTTCACTTACCTGTGATCCTATCTGTCCTTTTGTGCGTGATCTCCTTAAAGTTCTTCTGAGGAAATTTTTGTTTGGATTTATGCTCTTTAGCTTTTCCTTCTCACATCCTGAATAGTCAAAATAAATGTTCTTTCACACCATGAATTTTTTTCTGATGCTGGGTAAAACACTACGTTATGGAATTGACTCTTGGTCAGTGGGTTTGTATTTTCTCATGTTGAATCCACTGTCTTAAAATCATCCAGATTAGAACTGAACTTTTACATCTCTACATACCAAAGAACCTTAGAGAGTCTTCTCAACTATACCATTTATACCACTCTCAAGCTGGAACGAGGAGTAGTTCGGGGAGGAAAGATGTATTAATAAAGGCTAACAAATACTTTCTTTTTTATAAGTCTGTTCTTCCAAATACGTAACTGCAAGATCCTGTGTATTACCTATTTTAATGTCCTCAATTTGTTTTAAAGCATGAATAGGGTAGAGTTAGTTGACTTACCTCCAATCGGATACTTTGTCTGGTATCCGACATTAGGTGGTTACTCAGAAAGGACACATTTCAATGGCTTAACCATAGAAACTTCATCCCTGAAACCACCTCATTCAGGAGCGTAATTGACGAGAGAGATGGAACTATTCAGATTTCGAATTAAAATTTGCTAAAGAGTCGCAGGGATTTGAACATAATTGAGTTCCATATTATGAGGATTTAACAAAATTTCATGCTAATAATCTTCACTGCATGCATAGCATCAGAACTTCATCGTCGGACCACATACCTGGCTGTTTTTTTCGCTTTTTCTCCTTAAATCTGCTGAGGGATATATATATCAAATGTCACTGTTTAACATTACTCTGTTTCTTTTGTTTAAGGAGTAGTCCTCTTTTAGAAATCATTCTCGTGTATGAAGAACCCAGTTCTTCCCTTGTATTTAATAGCTAAGTTGTCCAATTTTTCTCAGGTATCCTAAGACATCTGCTTGGGATATTATGTTTGGAATGAATTTATGGGGTACCATTTACAATATGATGTTCATGTTTGGCTGGCCAACTGCCAGTGGTTATGAGGCAGTTCATTTCTGTAAGCAGCATCCAGAGGCAGCATGGGACATTCTACTTTACTGCCTATGCGGTGCTGTGGGACAGAACTTCATTTTCCTAACAATTAGTCGATTTGGCTCTCTGACCAACACAACCATCACTACAACACGCAAGTTTGTGAGCATAGTTGTATCTTCTGTTTTAAGTGGCAATCCACTGTCAGAAAAGCAATGGACAAGCGTTGTCATGGTGTTCTCAGGATTATCTTACCAGATTTACTTGAAGTGGAGGAAGTTGCAGAGGATGTCGAAGAAGAGGAAGCCCATGTAAATGTTATATCTATCTGAGGATACAGTTCTGTACTATTAGCCATTTTTCTCCTGCTGTAGCTCCAGTGTCCCAGGAGTGGTAACACTTTGATCATTGGATAATGTAATTGAAAAGAATTACAGTTGTAGAATGAATTACTTTTTCTGGGTATATTGTTAGCTAGCCCACTTTTGTAATTGTTTCATACTAGCAATCAGAGAATAAACATCTCAGAAGCTGGTATAGCATCACTAAAAGTTTTATAGAACATATCAAAGGACTTCTCTCTTTTGTTTTTTTTCCTCTGTTTTCAATATTCTCTATAAACCTTGGGGAGGTGCCAATTTGTAAGTACACTGCTTATTCTGCACAATTCTTGGCTTGTGGTCTGTCAAAAATTGGACAATGGTAGACCCAACATCACTCCTTATTCCAAGTCAAAAAGTAACTCAAAATAACTCTTATTTAAGATTCCTACTTTTTTTGGGCCATGGTTTGGGCATCATGAACACATGTAATTACTATTATGTCCATCCACAGTGTGCACCAAAGAATTGATACTGGTCATTTAAGGCCATTCTAGTACTTTCCACTCAATGTTCAAGCCGAAGGACGAAGGGAAGTGATTGCCAGTAGAATTCACACTTTAATTTGTACAGGCTTCCCTCCTCCTTTTACCACTGGCTTTTACTTTTAGTAATGATCACAGTTGCCCACCACCAACTGCTGACCAATTTAAATAAGCAGCAAATTTCTCAGACCCCTCATTCCCCACAAGATTCCACCCCCATTTACAGATCTCTCTGCAGAGACAGCAGCAGCACAAGGAATGGAAGAAGTCTCTTGTCTAAAGCCAGAGAAAGCAACAACCTTTATCTTTATGAGTAAGAACTCTTATCTCTTTCATGTTCTGTGCTTATAACAAGTTTTTGTGTAAAGATAACTGTTTATTTGCAGTCAGCATTACCTGTAACAGTATCACAGCAATGAGCAATCTTACTATCTCAGACAAGTGGAGCAGGAGAAGAGAAATGTCTGCACACACGAACCATATTGCATTCTCCAATCAAATAAAGTATGTTTTACATTACATGTAGATCAGGCAAAGAAAAAAAAAAGCTCTGAACAGCCTAGAAGCTTATTATATAACATCTACACACACAAAGAATGAAAAAAAACTGATATAGAAGGCCAATTCAACTTGTTGATCCTCCTAGCTCTCTCTATGTTTTCTTCCTTCTTTTTTCTCTCTTTTCAATATTCTCTATAAACCTTGGCGAGGTGCCAATTTGTAAGTACAATGTTTGTTCTGTACAACTGGCTAATCAATAGCCGAAAACTTATGGAACATCGAATACCCCCATTCGGGTTCCATAACAACACACAAAAGAATATGAAACAATTAAAAAACACACACTAGATACTGTGAGTATTAGGTCGGAAACTCCGAAAAAGGATGCAGATCATCTGTCAGATCTCCAGAGAAAAAGCTAGAATGCCTCCATTGCATTCTAGGGTGCAGACCAGATCTTCCAAGGCCTCTTGAAAAAAACTCAGGTCGTAGTGACTGCAATCCAAACAAAAAGAACTCCAAAAAATTGAGTAGACTACATATTATAAAAACTGTTGATCAAAGTTATGGTGATTCTGCCCGCCGCAGAATCTGTGTAAGGTTTGATCAGTAAAGTTGGTTATAGACTGTGGAGGAGGGCTCTTTTGCACGATGGAGGTTGTGTAAGATTTGTGCCTGGATACGGGGATGTGGACTCCACTCCAAGTGTTTTCAATAGGAATTGCCTCTCCTGCAAAAACAATAAATAAATAAATAAAAAGTTAATCTCAGTCTTGGCTCACACTTCACATAAAATAGGTAAGGTCAAAGAGAGAGGCATATGAAAATGAAATCATGCATCACAATTTACATGAAATAGAAAAGTCAATGTAAAAGGCATGATGAGGGTCACTAAACTAAATTTCAAAATAGTTTCCACATTACCAAAAATCAGGAAAGAACGTGACCGTAATCCAACAGATGAAAGTAGTAATTCTTCAGAGTTGCATTCTAATTTTTTTAAACCAAACAGCTTACTGTTTGATTGGATTTGTTATCTTACTTTTTAAAACTTCATAAGGGTTAAAATTTTAAAAGAGGAATTCTTTAATCAGTCCGCATTAAAGATAAGCACGTCTTTCGAAAAATAAGGCAAACGAGCTAGAATAGAATTTGGATGTGAATCCTTATGGTTAAGGCAGACTAGAAAGGGAGATCAAGATTGTGAAAGAAGTGAAAGTTTATGAGAGATAATGATGAGCAAGCAGCTTATATTCCAAAATCAATTCTTCTGCTGCAAGCTCCTTGAGCCGAAGGTCTATTGGAAACAATCCTTAGACCCCACTTCTGGGATTTCACCGGGTATGTTGTTGTTGTTGTTGAATTCTGCTGCAAGCTTAAGATCGTTCACCAGCTCTTCTGGAAGTTAGGTTAACGAAGTGAAGGACCGGTAAACTTACAGGGTTTTAGCAAGAAATTCTGTTTACTAGTATATGTAAACTCACATAGATCAATACATAAAAGACAGTAACCTCCAAAAACCTGATTTTTGTTCTTTCGACTATTTAGTACATAACAAGCAGAAATTGGCACATATCTAAGATAGTGCCTTCTGGCAAAGATTTGGGAGGTCTTAAAATCAGATAATTGCATTAAGTAGAAATACCAGACATCTTCAGTTTACTCGAAGATTTTGTGGGTTGCATGTCACACATATATTTTCAGTCCAGCTCTGTTCCTTCTTCCTTTTTAGTGCTTTTTATTCTTTTTTGTTCTCTCAATAAACTGGAGCTGACAACAGATGCATAGAATGATAATATATTTATAGCTCTTCCTTTCTTTATATTGAATGAAACATGATACACAGCACTCCAGATAACAAGGATTCAGATTTCTGTTAAGGAGACACAAAATGGAAAAGAACAAAAATAAAACAAAAGAAGCATACTTTCTCTTGAGCTTTTGAACTAACCAACTGAGGCAAAAGTAAACTATGATTTCAGTTGGAACATATTCACGTTGTGCACCTCAAAAGCCTAGTCGTGTAGCACAGTTCAGTAAGAATCATTGCAGAACTGATAAATCGTTGTAAACACAGTGTCTTTTGTTGCTCCAATCAACCCGTATAATCTCTCCTAATATCTCAATTAAGCAAAGGTATCCGTTCTTTTGATGGATTACACATGCATAAAAGTCCAATTTGATCCATTATCTAAAATGCACTGATGGTGAAGCTCTTTAGCAAAACATTTACATTGAACTGGTTTAATATTAACAAGGCATAGATTACTTACACTTTCCGAAAACTTTGGGGTGGGAATTTCTGCAGCTAAAGATCTGAACAGTGGAGTTACTTGAAGAGGAGAAGTGAAATCTGTATCCAGAAATTCACATTCAGCTGTAGCTGGTCCATCATTCACTTTTTCTTCACCACGAACTGGCAAAGTATCTGAGATAATGCAATCACCACAAGTATCAGCATAAAGCAACTCCTATGGCTGTTAAACTAAAAGAAATATTTTTGAAGTTCTTAATTTAGATAATGCAATCACATCAGCGCACCTTGATCACTCAACTGAGAAGTTCGTAGTTCAGATTCAATATCCTGATGGTGCGCACACACTTCGGCTTGGCTTTCTTCTGTTTTATCGGCCAACGCATGGGAGAGCAGAGTTGATCCAGTACTATACTCAGAGCTGCCAGCAGAATCTTCAGATAAAGCAGGTTGCCTGCACAACGACATTTTTAGACACAACGGCTATGGGATAAACTGAGCGCCGTTAGAAATGTGAGCTTGCATCGTCAATACCTCCAAGATGGTCGACTGCCTTCATTACTGCTCTTTGAATCTGCTATCAGGTCCTTATAATCATCAGGTCCAAGATTCATCTCAGGGATCTGGAACTTGAGCATATCACCTTCCTTTGTTTGATGAAGAAAATCTTGGAGTATCTGAAAAAATATTCAAGCTTTTCCATTAGAGTTTCTGCAGATAAAGTGCAGAATCATTTCTACACCTCCCTTGGTGCACTAAGCTCCCGCTATATACGGGGTCCGGGGAAGGGCTGAACCACAAGGGCCTATTGTACGCAGCTTTACCCTGCATTTCTGCAAGAGGTTGTTTCCACGGCTCGAACCCGTGACCTCCTGGTCACATGGCAGCAACTTTACCATTTACGCCAAGGCTAAGGGACAAAGCTGGATACTTGCAGAAATTTATCATTAGCAGCTCAAGCTGTCTCTGTCTTTTTCATGTAGTTGAAGAGATGAACAACGGTTCTCCTATTTTTGCTGTAAGGAATGAATCATGAAACTAAAGTGTATTACACAATTATTTTGAATGGCGTGGACCAGAATAGAGAGAAAAAGAGCTTTAGGGGTGTTATTGTTAATGATGGTTCCCCTAAAGTGTATCACCTGGTACATTAATTCGTTCCAAAAGCAGAAGTGTATTAACAGTACAAAGAACATAGACTTCACCTTCCAAGCATTTTCAAGGCTTTGATCTGTATTCTCTGTATTAACTTTCATAGCCAGTGAGCTTAGCAGCTCCGCTTGTTGCATCAAAGCTTGTACCTTTGGATCATCTTTCTTAAGGAATGTTCCTTGAGTTTTGTTGTCTTAAAAATCCAAAAACAGTGAGTTAGGTATGTGTTCAACTAAATAGATCAGACAGTTACTGTACTAGTACATGGTTATTTACCATTTTCAGTTGTCTGCTGATGAGATGCCAAGTTTTTCCCAGCGTTACGAAAGTTTTGAGCTAGTACTGCAAATGGATGTCTTAGTAGTGGATGTGTAGTTCCACAATCACCAAAAGATTTTTCTCCGCTGTCACAATTTTGACGGACATCTGAGATGTGGCTCGTCCTACATCACAACAATATAGTGTTATATTGGCTACATCGCAACAATATAGTGTTATATTGGAGACTCTCTCTCTCTCTCCAAACTATAGCTAAATCTTTCTTTATCCATTTTTACCTCAGCTTTTTAAAAGGAGCAGCAGCTTCTGTTATTCTGTCAATATTGAGACCATCTGGAAATATAACTCTCTTGTTATTTAGGTTAACGAATGAATTGCTGTTTTCTTTAGCCAAAGCTTCATGTTTAGCTCTCTTTTTGCACAGTGTAGTGAATCGATTCTTCACAGCATTATCCGTTCTGCATTTAAAAAACCAAGAATATCAGGTGAATACTTATTTTTCCCAACTAAATGCTGAAAAGTACAACAATAATAATAACAAAATACGATGCTATTTACCTGCCTGAAACCACCTTGGCAATTTCAGTCCATCTGTTACCAAAAATCTTTTGAGCCTGCAAATAATATTCTTTTTCTATCAGATATCTAGATTTTGATCACAAGACAATTTCTAACCAGCTATGCTGCACGGACTCTCCAAAATAGTTGTCGCATCCCGTGTCGGATCTTCCAAAAATGCACTATTTTTTGGAGGATCCGACACGCACCCGTCGATATTTTCAGAGAGTCCGAGCAACATAGCTAACCATAACTTAAATGGGCTGAAATAGAAAATAGCAGCAATCAAACACAATCCAAAGTTGAAAATAGCCCAAAATGCTAAAATAAGTGAAAGTGAGGGGAGTGGGATATAACAAAGAAGCAATCAAGAAAAGCATCATTTTTACCTCACATAAAAGCATATCTTCTTCAGGTGACCATCCCCCTTTCTTGAAATCAGAGTTCAAATAAGTGAACCATCTGCAGATATTTCAAATAATATCACCTTAAAATACCAACCAAAAAAGAAAAAGGGAAAACAGAAACACAGAGTAATAGTAGCTTATATCATAACTCATTTTTAACTAACCTTCTTCTGCATTGCCTTGTTGTTTTATCCTTGAACTTCGATGCTATGATCGTCCAACTACAAAAACAAACCAGAAAATAAATTTAATTTCATTACCAATATCACATACACACTTAACTTTAATCACATATTAACAATAAAGTAGAAAGAAAAATCAAATAGGGTAAAAAGTAATTACTTGTCAGTTCCATGGATTCGAATTTGCTCTCTTAGTATATCATCCTCCTGCAACTCAAAAGAACAAATCCACTACATATCAAAACTCCAATCAATACAACAATCCAACAAAAAAAAAAAATTGAAAAATCATTTCTTGCAAATATCCCAATACAGTAATTCCAAATTAACAAAATCAACAACTACACCACCATCCTAAACAAGCTGGGGTCGGCTATATAGATCCTCACTTCTCCATGTGAGCTCAACTCATGTTTAAAATCCAATCAATACAACAATCCAACAACTTAAAACACAAAAACAATGCCAAAAAATCATTTCTTGAAAAAATCCCAATACAGCAATCCAAAAATAACAAAATCCAAAAACACAATCAAATAAAAAACAAAAAAGAAACCAAATAATCACAAACCTCTTGAGACCAAGAAACAATATGTCTTTCTTTAGGTTTAGCAGCTTCACCACTATTTGAACTTTTCTTCATATTCTGTTGCATACTTCACTTCTCTGCTCCCTCAACACTCGCATGCTATAGTAAAAAAGAGACCCTTTTAGGTGAATGATATATAAAAGAACAAAAAGAGTGTATTACAAAAAGGGAAAACTGTTTCACTTCTCTTTACACTGGTAATACTTCCTCACCAGCTAATTACAAGCAAATTACAATCTTGGGGTCATTTTAATACATTGAAGTATCAATTTATTTTGCATAGGATTCTGACTTTTAACCCCCAAAGACTCCACGTTTTTTGCCCCAAGAAAGTTTAAACAACATCCATAGAATCCGAATTAGGATAAAATTTGTGTTACCTCGAGATTTGGGAAAAATGAAAAAAGAAACAATCTTTGGGTTTATGAATTATGGGGTTATGTGATAGTAACGTAGATCTAAAGGTATATGAAACCTTAAAGATTGTATTTTTATGGTTGCCTGTTAAAATGGTGATATTCTTGATATAGAGCAAAAAGGGGGTGGTGGGTTTTGGGTAGGGGGGATAGGGGATG
>AWOL01S0105001.1:13444-52096 GCA_000715115.1 Nicotiana otophora | reverse complement strand
GCATATTTTTTGCTCTTGTTTAAAAGGGGGTGAGGTTTCTGGAATTATTTTTCTTGATGTTTTGGTGTTTCTGTGTGGGGTATAATTAGGGGGGGGGAGGGGGGGAAGTGGTGTTAAAACAATCAACGGATTCTTGCTTTTGAGCGCGGGTATGAAGGAGAAGTTTGAAAAAATAACGCTGAATTCCATGAGACTATAATTAATGGCATAGTAGAAACTACACTCATCATTCCCCACTTTCTCTTTCATTTCTTATAGCGTACGTATAATGCTTTCTACAGTGTGTATAGTATTTGACGATAAGGTAATGCTATCCATAGCGAAGATAGGAACTTGTCGAAGGGTGTTTAAATTTGAAAGAAGTCGAAAAAATTTTCATTAAAAGGTATTCAATATATGTTATATATCTCTAAAACCTAATATTTTACCTATATATACAATGTAATTTTCCGATGAAGGGCGGTCAATTGACCACCCTTACAAGACTGTAGCTTCGCCCATGATTACAGAGGCGGATCCAGGATTTGAAGTTTATGGATTCCTGTCACAATCTCAAATTAATATACAATAATATCTGGATTCACAGTTAGATATTTATAGATATTTAGTAAAAATTTAATAAAAATATGAGATCTACACAAAAGTTACTAGGTTTCCGGGAACCCATATACTATACTCTAGATATGCCCTTGCCCATGAATGTCATAATATCTCTCATGAGCCGAGGGTATATCGAAAACAACATTTTTATCTTTACAAGGTAGGGGTAAAAGTTACATATGCACTACTCTTCTCAAACTCTACTTGTGAAATTACACTGAGTTTGTTACTGATGTTGTTATTATTGCTATGTCATACTCTATGATGTTCATATTAAGATGAACCACATTGGATAGTCTTAATTTAAAAATTATTTATATAAACTATCATTAATCTCTTTATTGAATACTTAACTTAATTAACACTCCATTAATTGGAGTGGTAAAGCTAGATTTGAAAAAGAATAAAGTATTAACGAACTTCTTGTTTTTTCTAAAATGTCATAATTTTGGAAAAAATCTAGTTCACCTAATTGAATAATATTAGGAAACTGGAATAAGATACTAGTATTTCAACAAGTGTATATATGACAAGGTGGGTTGCTCTGATGGTAAGTACCCTCCACTTCCAACCAAGAGGTTGTGAGTTCGAGTCACCCCAAGAGCAAGGTGGGGAGTTCTTGGAGGGAAGAATGTCGAGGGTTTATTGGAAACAGCCTCTCTACCCCAGGGTAGAGGTAAGGTCTGCGTACACACTACCCTCCTCAGACCCCACTAGTGGGATTATACTGGGTTGTTGTTGTTGTTATATATTGAAGTTTGATTTTTTTTTCTTTTATACATTTGATTAGAAATACATATATAGTGGAATGATTTGTTTAAAAAAAAATAATGTCTTTATGCTAGGTTTATATATACTCATATTAATGTCTTTACTTTAAATTTTTGGACCCATCTTTGCCTTTTTTTTTTCTTCCTTAACCTTCTGATTATCTTTTTTTTTTCTAACTCATTTTTTTGAATAGTACATGACAACATTCGTGACCCAACTACATGCATTATAAGATTCCCCCACACCTTAATATTCATATAGATTTCTTCGATCAGTTCAAATTTTTACTTGTTTTGTAGTGGGGATGAAAAAATAAAGGGGGTGCAACCCACGTGAGTTTTGAAGAAAAAGAATGGGATAAATAGGGTCTGATATTATTTGAAATTTATCTATTATATGATCATGTGGTCACTGGTCAGTCCAGCCTGGTCTGATCATTCATCTCTTTGAAGTGAGTATATGGAATGTAGTTCTTGTTTCAAAGTTGAAAATTTCTTATTTCTCATTCTCATTTGCTTGGGGATGAAACTTCCTAAAATTCAAACATTTTAACCTTTAATGTTTCCTTTTTGAAAAGAAAAAGAAAATTACATTACATTGGCAGATTACAACAACAACAATAACAATCTAGTATAATTCTACTAGTGGGGTCTGGGAAGGGTAGTGTGTACGCAGACCTTACCCCTACCCTGGGGTAGAGAGGCTGTTTCCGATAGATACTTGGCTCTCTTCCTCCAAGAACTCTCCACCTTACTCCTGGGATGACTCGAACTCACAACCTCTTGGTTGAAGTGGAGGGCGTTCACCATTACATTGGCGGATTACCGAAGCAAAAAAGAAAAATTAGGACAAAAAGAATGAACATACACTTACGATGTGAAAATCTCTCACCGATACGATTAGACTATACGCTTTAGCGGTACCCTTGATGTTGGATTATATTGGTAATATTCCGGATATAGTAATATATAAAAAAGTTTATTATTTTCCCATAGTTAACAAGAAATAATTAAGTGGAAAATTTAATAGGTAAAAGCCAAATGGAGAAGTGATTATGATCAGACCAATTGAATTTCAACTTGCACACTGTGATTAGAATTGTTTATTTTCCACCTAGTTTATTTTAAACTGCATGATATGATATTGGTCAATCAGCTTAATTGGTATTACTTTAAAAATTCAAATTACTCATGAATTTGGAGTTGTTTGATTGAATAAATTATTGACATTTTGTCCTCTCTAGTTAGCCTTATAGCTTGTCAAATAGCTTTCATAGAGGTCATGAAAGTCATTTGATTGGATTTTGTTTTTGTTGACAGTGAAAATTAGTTAATTCGTTTATCCCCCCTGAAGGTAAAGAATGATCATTTTAGTTCCCCCAGCTTTGGGTATTGGTACATTCGGCACAACAGTTCTAAACATCTCATATTACAAGCAAGAGTTAGGACCATTCTTTTACCAAATCTTCTGTCAAATTATAGCATTCGATAATAATATATAGAGTTAATTGCATCTCATTAAGTTGAAAAAAAGTGAGCAGTTTTCATGTTTATGAATTTGATATATGGATATGTAATATATATCCTGCAAAGACTATTAAAGAAAAATGATAGTCCTATAGTAATGTACTAAAATAAGACCTTTGGGAGGGAAATGTAATTAAATAAAATCTTGAGGATTGCAGTACATTTTAACTTTTGGAAGTTGCTGTGCCAAGAATCAAATGTTCTACTTCTAAAATCCTTTTTCTTGAGTAGTGTGGTAGTCAAACTTGAGTTTTTGACCCTTAATTACTCTGAGTTGCATGTTCAGAATATATTAGTTAAATCCTACTGTATTCTTAAAAGTTGAACTACGTGCTTGAAAGAATGAAGGGGAGATTCCCTGCCCTTTTTACAATTAATGGCAAAACAAAAGGTAAAAATAATTAAATACAATCCTTTCGGGCTAATTTTTAAATACAATGTGTATTCATTTTGTTGAACTTAGATAATATATTTATTTGGTTCCAAAGTTCGTATTTATAAATGTTGACCCTTGAGATAATATATACTATGTATTTTGCATCTAAAGTATGGGATTTGAAATAGGAATGTCTAGTTGAAAATTTTATATGTAGTATTCTAATATGTTATAAGAAATATTAAATTATGGCGGATGTCTATTCTTCCTCCATGATCTTCATCTCAAATATTCAATGACATATTTTCTATGTTTAATGACATATTCAATGACATATTTTTTTTACTTTTCATGCTTATATAAAGGCCTTGTAATAGATAGAAAAATACACACAATTGAAGAAGAAATAAAATCTCTTCCTTCTCTATATCTCAAATAGACAGGAAAATACACATAATTGAAGAAGAAATAATAATCTCTCCTCTCTTTCTCTCTATATCTCTTAGCTTGTTTTTTCCTGTTTTATATTGTTGCTTTGAGCTATATTTCATAACACGTTATCAGCATGAGACTCTACCGTCTCAAGAAGCTCTTTAAGAAAATTAAGGTATAATTTTTCTCCTCTTTTAATTATGACTGATATTATGAAAAGAAAGTTCGTTGCACTTGAAATTTCGGGCAAGAACTATATGACATGGGTGTTGGATGCTGAAATCCATTTAGATGCAATGGCTCTTGGAGACGCCAATAAATATAGAAATAAAGCATCTACCCAAGACTGTGCTAAGGCCTTGATTTTCTTGCCCCATCACCTTGATGAACGGTTGAAAATAGAATATCTCACAGTCAAAAATCCACTTATTTTGTGGAATGGCTTAAAGGAAAGATATGACAACTTAAAGTTAGTCACACTTCCACAAGCACGATATGATTGAGCTCATCTGATGCTCCAAGACTTTAAGTCTGTTTCTAAATATAATTCTGCGATGTTCAAAATTTAAATTGAAACTCTGTGGAGATAGTATCACTGACTATGATATGCTTAAAAAAATGTTCACAACGTTTTATGCCTCCAATATGGTCCTGCAACAGCAGTACCGAGAGAAAGGTTTCAAGAATTACTCTGAGTTGATTTTTCTTCTCCTTGTGGCTGAACGAAACAATGACTTACTCATTAGAAATCACGATAATCGACCCATTGGATCTACACCATTGCCCGACATGAATGAGGTGTATTACCATTATGCTAAGCGTGAAAAAGGTCGCGGCCCTGTTCGTGGTCGTGGTCGTGGCCAAGCAATATTCTTCTTTTCTTATATCCTAATATTATATTATTCCACTTAACATAGAAAATTAGTACCAAACAACCATTAAATTTTTTTATGTCAATATGACTTAATTATTTAAAGTACCAACGGTATCAATGCCGCACTTTGTTCAAGCAATTGGTTTGTAAGCCTAGTAATCTGAGTTCTAATAAAGCGCCATTAATCTTTTCTTCAAGAAGGATGTCAATTAAGAGGTTATATGTATAACTTTGACCATTTTTATTTAGTATATTTTAGGAAATATTTTTGTTACTTAACCATTGTATAATATATTATTTATGGTAACTCGTTAATATGACTGCAATATTTCGTCATTTAGTTTATTATATACCTTATGAACGTTGGTCCTATTTTTAACGTTTATACAATTTATTGTCTACTTTTGTGTTTAGTTACCTTTATTTGCATACTCATTGTTTCATGTGTATTAATATGACTTAAGTTTTTCGTGTTATAAAATCATATGACAACCTAAAAATAATTGCATTATTTTTAGCTATGGAATTGTTTGTATCATAATCAGAGTCTGCTCGAAATTGTATTAAAAGTCACTATTGAATCATTGGTTTAACTTTATTTCTTTTTCTTTTTCTCTAAAAATACTAATATTTATTCATATACTTCTTTTGTATGTCAAACCATAGGGAACTAAATATGGATATCTTTCAAACCAAACTTGGATCAAAATTCAATTGTAAAAATATTTGCTTAATTGATTCATGTACAACACATACAATATTCAAAGAGAAAAAATATTTCTATCATTTAAGTATGTGTAAGGCAGATGTTACTATAATTTCTGGTAGTAGTAATCTAATTGAAGGCTCTGGAAGAGCTAATATAACTCTGCCTAAGGGAACAATACTTATCATAGAGAATGCAATGTTCTCCTCCAAGTCCAAGAAAAACTTGTTGAGTTTTAAAGATATCCGTCGAAATGAATTTTATATTGAGACAATAGATGAGAATAATCGCGAATATCTCATCGTCACCAAGAATGTCTCTGCCAAAAAAGAGTTATTGAGAAGTTCCCATCTTTATCTTGTGGCCTGTATTGGATAAGAATTAGTGTAATTGAGGCACAGTCTATCGTAAGTGAAAGGGTTTCTAATTCCAATACTTTTGTACTTTGGCATGATCGATTGGGACATTCTGGATCAATTATGATGAGACGAATTATAGAAAACTCAAATGGGCATCCATTGAAGAATTTAAAAATTCTTTTAAATAATTAATTTTTTTGCACTTCTTGTTATCAAGGCAAGTTAATTACTAGACCATCACCAACAAAGGTTGGGATTGAGTCCCCTGCGTTCTTGGAACGTATACAAGGGAATATTTGTGGACCTATTCACCCACCTAGTAGGTCGTTTAGATATTTTATGGTCTTAATAGATACATCTTCTAGATGGTCTCATGTATGCATATTGTCATCTCGCAACCTGGCATTTACAAAATTAATGGCATAAATAATCCGATTACGGGCATAATTTTTCGATAATCCAATTAAGTTTATTAGACTTGATAATGCCACTGAGTTTTCATCCCAAGCATTTAATGATTATTGCTTATCAATTGGGATAAAAGTGGAACATTCTGTAGCTCATGTTCACACTCAAAATAGCCTTGCAGAATCTTTGATTAAACGTGTGCAATTGATAGGAAGACCATTACTCATGAAAACCAAGTTACCCATTTTAGTTTGGGGTCATGCCATTTTGCATGCAGTAATGCTAATTCGTCTCAGACCGACAAATTATCATAAATATTCTCCGTTACAATTAGTTTTGGGTCATGAACCTAATATATCTCATCTAAGAATTTTTGGATGCACTGTATATGTGACTGTAGCATCGCCATATCGCACCGAGATGGGTCTCCAAAGAAGGTTAGGAATATATGTTTGGTTTGAATCGCCCTCTATTATTCGCTAACTCGAAATATTAACGGGAGATTTGTTCACTGCTCGATTTGCAGACTGTCGATTTGATGAGGCATTTTCCCCAAAATTATGGGGGAGAAATTGATGAAATCAAACGGGAAATTTCGTGGAAAAATCTATCATTATCTCATCTTGATCCACGTGCCTCTATTTGTGAAAAAGAGGTGCAAAAGATTATCCATTTGCAGAAAATAGCAAATCAAATGCGAAATGCATTTACGGATCTAAAAAGGATAACGAAATCACATATCCCTGCAGAGAATGTTCCAATCCGTATTGATGTCCCTGTTGGACAATCTTCTAGTGTCATAACTAATAAGTCAAAAGCACGCCTAAAGTGTAGCAGACCATTGGGTTCTGAGGATCGAAATCCTAGAAAAAGGAAAATAAATGATCAAGATGACACTACGAACGAGTCTCCTAAAGAAACCCATGATTTAACCAATCCTGAGATTCATGAGGATATCGATGAGCCTGGGACTCAAGAAAATAAGGAACTATCAATAAATCCAATCAATATTGAGACAAATTTGAATCGATTGAATATAGTGGTGGATTATGTCTTTGCATACAATGTTGCAACTAACATTATGTAAGATAATAATGATCTTGAACCTCAATCTGTTGGAGAATGTCGATAAAGATGTGATTGACCAAAATAGAAAGAAGCAATCCAATCTGAGTTGGCTTCACTTGCGAAATGTAAAATTTTTGGGTCTGTAGACCAAACACCTAATGGTGTTAAACCTGTTGGCTATAAATGAGTCTTTGTACAAAAAAAGAATGAGAAAAATGAGGTACAAAGATATAAGGCACACCTTGTTGCACGAGAATTTTCACAAAGGCCTGGTGTCGATTATGAAGAGACGTATTCTCCTGTTATGGATGCTATAACATTTTGTTATCTCATTAGTCTTGTTGTACATAAAAATCTTGACATGCATTTAATGGATGTGGTTACAACCTATCTTTACGGCTCACTTTATAATGAGATATACATGAAAATTTTTGAGGGATTTAAAATGCCTGACGCACATAATTCAAAGTCCCGGGAAATGTTTTCAATCAAATTGCAAAGATCTTTGTATGGTCTAAAGTAATCAGGAAGAATGTGGTATAACTGCCTTAATGAGTATTTATTAAAGAAAGGTTATATAAATGATGTCATTTGTCCATGTATTTTTATAAAGAAAATAACATCGGAGTTTGTTGTACTTGCTGTATATGTTGATGACATAAAGCTTATTAGAACTCCTCCAGAACTCCAAAAGGCAATTGATTATTTAAAGAAGGAATTCGAGACGAAAGATCTCGAAAATACAAAACTATGTCTTGGTTTGCAAATTGAACATTTGGCAAACTGGACTTTTGTTCATCCATCTGCCTACATAGAAAAGGTATTGAAACGGTTTTACATGGATGGAGAACATCCATTAAGTATTCCGATGATTATTCGATCACTTGATGTGAATAAGGACTCGTTCCGACCTCAAGAAAAGAATGAAGAACTTCTTGGTCATGAAGTACCATATCTTAGTGCAATTGGTGCACTAATGTATCTTACTAACACTACAAGGCCTGGCATAACTTTTTCAGTTAATGTCTTAGCAAGATATAGCTCTGCTCCTACAAGGATACATTAGAATGGAATTAAACACATATTGTGGTATCTAAAAGGGACTACCGATATGGGCTTATTTTATAGTAATGATTGCAGCCCCGATCTTGTTGGTTGTGCTGATGCTGGTTATTTATCTAACTCACACAAAGCTCGATCTCAAACTGGATATGTGTTTGCATGTGGAGGCACTGCAATATCTTGGCAATCGACTAAGTAATCAATCGTGGCTACTTCATCTAATCATGCTGAGATAATTGCTATTCATAAAGCAAGTCGAGCATGTGTATGGTTAAGGTTTGTAATACACCTTATTCGAGACAAATGTGGTTTGAAGTGTGAGAAACTGCCCGCAATTTTGTATGAAGACAATGCAGCATGCATAGCTCAATTGAAGAGAGGATTCATAAAAGGAGATAGAACAAAATACATTTCGCCAAAGTTATTTTTCACACATGATCTTCAAAAGAATGGTGATATCAGTGTGCAACAGATCCGTTCAAGTGATAATATGGCTGATTTGTTCACCAAATCTCTACCGACGTCAACCTTCAAGAAACTAGTGTACAAGATTGGGATGCGAAGGCTCAAGGATGTGAATTGATGCTCTCATCAGTGGGAGTTAATACGCGATGTACTCTTTTTCCCTTACAAGGTTTTGTCCCACTGGGTTTTCCTTGCAAGGTTTTTAATGAGGCAAACAAAAAGTGTATTTCTAAACATGTGTACTCTTTTTCCTTCACTAGAATTTTTTTTTCTAATAAGGTTTTAACGAGGCACATTATCTATGGACATCCAATGGGGAGTGTTATAAGAAATATCAAATTATGGTGGATGTCTACTCTTCCTCCATGATCTTCATCTCAGATGCTTAATGACATATTCAATGACATACTTTCTATGTTTAATGACATATTCAATGACATATTCTATTCCGTTTTCATGCCTATATAAAGGCCTTGTAATAGATAGGAAAATACACACAATGGAAGAAGAAATAATAATCTCTCCTCTCTTTCTCTCTATATTTCCTAGCTTGTTTTTCCTTGTTTTATATTGTTACTTTGAGCTATATTTCATAACAAGTTCAAATTTTTGACATTCTACGAAATTTATTGGGTTGCAAGACTCACCTTTTTTTTCTTTTCTTCTAAATAGATTCATTTATTAGCAATAGTGAACAACGCAACTGACTTATCTGTGGTAAGCCATCTACTCTTCTACTGACCCAACTAGTGCTTGTAAATGCTACATATGACTGTTGTGGGATTAGATATTATGACTTAGATGTTTGATTATGTATCATATATTATTTGTTTATTTTGCATTATAGTTTGACGTTAAGATTCTATCTTAGTTATTATATTATGATTTATATTGGTGTTAAGCTATTATTTGTTTTAATGAATTTATTAGGAAGTTAGGATTTTCTTGGTGGGGTAGTTGCAGAGCACTGATCAGCGATCATAATTCTCCAGATTTGGATTGTAACACACCTTAGCTTCTATTAAGCTTGTGCCACAACCAATTATTCAAATCGAACCTGGTTTTGCAAGCTCATTATATCTGTTGAGATGGTAAACAGACAGCATGTACCAACTGTAAGTGTGAAGTCCTGAAGGAGTAATGTTGTGTATAAGTGATAATTGTGTAGGTTAATATAACATAAATTAGTTAGATGGTTAGAATTAATTGATTGAAGTTAGTTAGGCTTTAATAGTGTATGTGCGTGTATATATATATATATACATGTGTACATGTTTTAGCTTACCAGTTGTAATTAACATTTTCAGCCAATACATTTTTTTTCAATTCTCTCCCTGCTTCTCTTTCGATATCTCATTTGAGTTTGATAATGATAGAATTTAATATGGTATCAGAGCTTAATTTGATCGATATAGCGCCTAGTAACGAGGTGCCCCCCGCCGATCCCAATGAAATTCCGTTCGCGGACCCGATCGACACCAGCTCACATGTGGCCATCAACATGAATTGTCCTACCAATACTGAGAACAACATCAGCGGGGGAGTCCGGTCGGTAGCTCAAAATGCTCGTGATGGTGAGGGAGATGGGATCAGCTTGCGGGTGATCTTCGAAATGTTGCAGGCTCAGCAGAAAACGATAGCCCAGCTGCAGAACCGAAGTCGCGCTCCCAATAGAGTTGAGTCCGAATCACCTCAGGAAAACACTCACAAAAATGAAACAGACGTAAGTAGGCCAAATAAAGTTGAACCCGGAACCAATCCCGAAATAATAAAGATGATCGAGGAATTGAAAAAATGGGTGGAAACGGGAGAAAAGAAATCGAAGCTAACGATAAGAAAGTGGAGACTTATAACTCCAGGGTCGACCAAATCCCCGAAGCGCCATCGATATTGAAAGGCCTAGATTTCAAGAAGTTTGTTCAGAAACCCTTCCCTCTGAGTGCAACCTCGAAGCTGATCCCTAAAAAGTTCTGTATGCCTGAAATTCCTAAGTATAACGGGACAACTAACCCAAATGAACATGTGACCTTATACACGTGTGCCATCAAGGGGAATGACTTAGAAGATGCTGAGATCGAATATGTCTTGCTGAAAACATTCGGAGAGACCTTGTCAAAAGGAGCTATGATATGGTATCACAACCTACCTCCTAACTCTATTGACCCATTTGGTATGCTTGCATATTCCTTCGTAAAAGCACACGTTGGGGCTATCAAGGTCGATACTAGGAAGTCTGACCTTTTAAAAGTGAAACAGAGGGATAATAAGATGCTCAGAGAATTCGTGTCCCCTTTTCAGATAGAACGGATGGACCTGCCTCAGATCACGGATGATTGGGCCGTTCAGTCCTTCACCCAAGTACTCAGTACTCGAAGCTCATTGGCTTTGCAACAGTTGAAGCAAAATCTGGTAGAATATTCGACCATAATTTGGGCCGATGTGCATACCGATATCTGTCAAAAATTAGAGTCGAAGATAATCAGCTCGGAGGCCCTTCCGGGTCTGTTTATCCTATCTGAGCCAGTGACAGACCCAAAAGAGACATTGATCGTGAACCAAGGCCAAGTAGGGACCGATATCAGTCGTATATCGGTGATCATAGGAGTAACGGATCTGGATGAAATCCTGCGAGAAATTAACAAAGAAGCGATCAGAGTCAAAATAACCGGGGGCTCATAAGCAAAAATGGTTTTGACAGGCCCATCGAGCCTAAGGAAGCACCAAGGTTATCAGAGTACAACTTCAACGTCAATGCTGCTACTATCGTAACCGCCATCGGACTCATCAGAAACACCAAGTGACCTAGACCTCTACAGTCTGATCCAACCCAAAGGGATCCTAACCTAATGTGCAAATATCATGGCACTCACGGCCATAGAATGGAGGACTACAGACAATTAAGAGAGGAAGTAGCATGTTTATTCAACAACGGACATCTCCAAGAGTTCCTGAGTGATCGAGCTAAGAATTATTTCAGGAATCGAGATTCTAATAAATAGATCGATCAGGAGGAACCTCAACACGTCATTAACATGATCATCGACCGGGTCGACATTCCCCAATGGCCGATGTTGAAGCGTACCAAAGTATCCATCACAAAAGAAAAACGGACTCGGGATTATATGCTGGAAGGAACCTTGTCTTTCAACGACGAGGACGCTGAAGGGATCATGCAGCCTCATAATGATGCATTGGTAATATCTGTACTCATAAATAAATCTTGAGTTAAGCGTGTATTGATTGATCTAGGTAGCTCGGCCAACATCATCAGATCGAGGGTCGTTGAACAACTCGGTCTACAAGATCATATAGTGCCTGCAGTTCGAGTTCTAAACGGATTTAACATGGCATGTGAGACCGCTAAAGGGGAGATAACATTACCGATAAACGTTGCCAGGACCATCAAGGAAGCCAAGTTTTATGTAATCGAAGGAGACATGAGGTACAACACTCGGTTCATAGGGCCATGGATCCACAGCATGAGGGCGGTACCCTCGACTCTACACCAAGTGATGAAATTCCCAATGCCGGGAGGGATAAAAACAATTTACGGAGAACAACCGGCTGCAAAAGAGATGTTCGTAGTCGACGAGGTAGTTTCGGTATCCGCACTTACAACGACAAAAGGTCTGTGTTCGGCCGCCAAGCAAGAAGCCAAATAGAAATTACCTACACCGACCCCAACCCAACCAGAGAAGCAGGGGGACGATGAAGACGATGATAACAGGGTTCCCATGTCTTTTATAGCCCCCGACGATTCTGATGCTACCAAATCGACAGTTGAGGAACTGGAGCAAGTCGTACTGATCGAGCACTTGCCCAATCGAAAGGTATACCTGGGCACGGGGTTGAGTCCTGAGCTCAGGAGAAAACTCATTAAATTCCTTATAGCTAACATAGATTGTTTCGCTTGGTCCCACCTTGATATAACAGGGATCCCTCCGGAGATAACCACTCATAAGCTAAGCCTGGACCCAAAGTTCCACCCGTTCAAGCAGAAGAGGAGACCCCAGTCCGAGGTCAATCATGTATTCATCAAGGACGAGGTATCTAAACTCCTTAAAATAGGGTCCATCCGGGAGGTTAAGTACCAGAACTGGTTAGCAAAAGTAGTAGTAGTCCCTAAAAAGGAAAACACATTAAGAATGTGTATAGACTATAAAGACTTGAATAAGGCGTGTCCCAATGACTCTTTCCATTTGCCTAACATCAATCACATAATCGATGCAACGGCCGGCTACTAGACCCTCAGCTTTCTCGACGCTATTCTGGGTACAACCAAATTCAGATGGACCTGGGCGATCGGGATAAGACTTCCTTCATCACTAAGTATGACACCTAATGCTATAACGTGATGCCGTTCGGACTAAAAATGCCGGTGCCACCTACCAACGCCTAGTAAATCGGATGTTCGAAGAACAAATAGAAAAATCAATGGAGGTTTACATTGACGATACGTTGATTAAGTCCCTACGAGCAGAGGACCATTTGAAACATTTACAGGAAACCTTCAGCGTATTGAAGAAGTACAATATGAAGTTAAACCTAGAGAAATGTGTATTCGGGGTCAAGTCTGGGAAATTCCTCGGGTTCATGGTGTCCAACCGGGGAATCGAGAGTAATCCCGATAAGATCAAGGCCGTCAAAGATATCATTGTTGTGGATAACGTCAAGGCCATTCAAAGGTTAACCGGACACATAGCCGCCCTGGAACAATTCATCCCGAGGTCCTCCGACAAGAGTCACCGATTCTTCTCCCCGTTGAAGAAAAAGAATAACTTCTTATGAACCCCGGAGTGCCAACGAGCCTTGGAGGAACTCAAGTGGTATCTCTCGAGCCCACCTCTGCTTCATACTCCGAAGACAGACGAACAACTATACCTGTACTTAGAAGTATCCGAGATAGCGGTAAGTAGAGTCCTGATCCGGGAAGAGGAAGGTACGCAATTTCCGATCTATTATGTTAGCAGGACTCTAGGCGAGGCCGAAACTAGATGCCCTCACCTAGAAAAACTGGCGCTCGCTTTGCTAAGCGTATTTAGGAAGCTGAAACCGTACTTTCAATGTCACCACATATATGTTGTAACTACTTACCAATTGAGAAACATAATGCATAAACCCTAGCTCTCGGGACGATTGGCCAAATGGGTCGTTGAGATCAGTAGGTACGATATCGAATATCAGTCCCGGACCGCCATCAAGTCTCAATTTTTTGTAGACTTCGTGGCCGAATTTACATCGGCCCTAATACCCGAGGTCGAGAGAGAGTTACTATTAAACTCGGGGACTTCTTCGGGAATCTGGACCCTCTTTACGGACGGCGCCTCTAACGTAAAAGGGCCCGGACTTGTCATTATATTGAAGCCACCAATAGGTAATGTAGTTAGATAATCTATTAGGACTGTAAAATTGACTAACAATGAGGCCAAGTATGAGGCCATGATTGCAGGCCTTGAACTAGCCAAAAGCTTGGCGGCAGAGGTGATCGAAGCTAAGTGTGACTCCCTCCTTGTGATGAACCAAGTTAATGGGACATTCGAAGTCAGAGAGGAACGAATGCAAAGATACCTGGATAAACTGCAGGTAATGTTACATCGGTTCAAGGAGTGGAGTCTACAACATGTACCTCGGGATCAAAATAGTGAGACCGATGCTCTCGCTAACTTGGGATTTTCGGTCGACGATGTTGAGTTCAACTCGGGGGCGGTCGTACAACTCATGAGATTGGTAGTGGAAGAAGGTCACGTCGAGATAAACTCGACAAGCCTAACTTGGGACTGGAGAAACAAATATACAGAGTATCTGAAGACCGAAAAACTTCCCTAGGACCCTAAGGAATCGAGGACTCTGCGTACGAAGGTGGACCGATTCAACTTGTCCGAAGATGGTACCCTGTTCCGGAGAACGTTCGATAGCCCACTCGTAATATGCCTAGGACTAGAAGACACCGAGTATGTTCTAAGGGAAGTCCATGAAGGCACATGCGAAAATCATTCGGGTGCCGAATCATTAGTTCGAAAAATAATCAGAGTTGGCTACTACTGGATCGACATGGACAAGGACGCGAAGGAGTTCATACGAAAATGCGACGAGAGTCAAAGACATGCTTTGATGATTCGGGCCCCTTCCATGGGCACCTGGTAAGGCTCAATTTATATTTTTTATGACTAACTATTTTTCTAAATAGGTGGAAGCCCAGGTAATTGAGAAAGTCAGGGAGAAGGGGACCACATAATATGCCGGTTCGGAATACCGGCCGAGATCGTATGTGACAATGGGAAGCAATTCATCAACAACAAAGTAAGCAAGTTTATCGAAACCATAGAATCAAAAAGATCCTATCAACACCCTATCACCCTAGTGGGAACGGGAAAGTGGAGTCCACGAACAAAATCATACTCTGAAACCTCAGAAATAGATTAACCGACTCCAAAGGGAAATGGAAAGAAATCTTGCCCGAAGTCCTATGGGAATACCGTACGACCTCGAAGTCCAGTACCGGGGCTACCCCGTTCTCGTTGGTTAACGGCGCCGAAGATCTAATACCGGTCAAAGTGGGAGAACCGAGTCTCAGGTTCCGATATACGATCGAAGAGTCAAACGAAGAGGCCATGAATACGAGCTTGGAACTGTTAGATGAAAGGTGCGAAGCCGCCCTCGTCTGGTTGGCCGCCCAAAAACAACGGATCGAGAGGTATTACAATCGAAGAGCCAATCTTCGACACTTTAATGTCGGGGACATAGTATTAAGGAAGGTCACACTAAGCACCCAGAACCCGAACGAAGCGAAGCTGGGGCCGAACTGGGAAGGTCCATATCAAATCATCGAGATCACCAGAAAAGGGATCGTACAAACTTGGAGCAATGAATAGTAAGTGACTACCGAACAACTGGAACATAACTCACTTGAAACGATACTACTGATAAGGTATGACCCCATTCATTTATTTTATTTATTTACATTTTGGACTAACACTTGTAGGTGACCGTCAAAGAACGATACAATTTTTAGGCCGGAAAGCACGTGTTGCACTCTATTTCCCTCGAATCGGTTTTGTCCCAAATGGGTTTTCCGGAAAGTTTTTAATGAGGCAACAATGGATCTTGCTAACTTTGAATCGGATACCGGTTATGAACCGATGTCAAGGATCACATCAATAGTATCCAAGGCTTCTCTATGATTGGCCTCGAACACTAAGGAGCATCACCCTCAGATAATGATTTTAGGAAGGAAAGAAACTTTGTGCTCGAATAGTCTAGGCTCTATCGATAGGACTTACTCTAAGGGCCAAATGGTCAAATAAACCGTGCCCAACGTAGACCGCCCGAGCCTTGACACAAAGCGTGTACACATGTGTAACCTTGTATATTATGCACATAAATGAAAGGAAGTTTCTACCATACGGATAAATATTTTATCCCTTAAAAATTTCTTCTTTCTTACATTTGGTCCCCTAAAGATGTAGAGCCCAAGAGAGTCCTCACTCAGGGACTGCCGCCCAAGGCAGGTTCGGATGGCCCAGGATAACAAAGCCCGGGGACACAAAGCTTATTAGGCAGTACCCGAACTTTAAAGGCTACGACCATCCCCAATCGGGAACGGTTGTCTTGGGTAAGCCCGGACGACTCGGGATAACAAGCCCACTGGGCAACACCCGAACTTGAAAGGCTACGACCGTCCTAGAACGGTACGGTGACATTCGAGACCCGTAACCAAAACATAAGGCCTTCAAAATTTTTAAACCGGTTCAAAAGGCTACCCTCGGCAAATTGTATTCTAAAATATTCTAAGTACTTTGGGGAAAGCTTCCGGTCATACCAAGCCCCCCACAAGTCTTAAGCAAAATAATATCAAGAACAAAGCGTGTTCGAACCTCCGAACAAGACCTAATTATTACGTGCTAAAGCATTCAATATCTTTACGATCATAAAGAAAAGAGCGAAAGGAAACAAGCTTAAAACATGTCGAAGAAAAAAAGAGCCTTGTATATATATATATATATATATATATATATATATAATATCTTTACAAAGGCCAAATGGCCTCAACAAAAAGTACAAAAGTGAAATAACAAAGCAAAATCTACAAGGCGCCTAAACAGCCTAGTCTTCGCCAGAGCCCGCCTCATCACTGGGGCCATCGGGGTCTTCTTCGCCCCCGGATCCGCCGAACCCTCAGAGTCTTCTTCGTCCTCGGGATACGCCAACTTCTTAGCCTCGAGCCCCTTAGCATTTTCAATCTAGGCCGATAAATCAAAACCCCGAGCATGAACCTCCTCGAGGGCCTCCCTTCGGGACTGCCACTTCACATATTCGATAATGTCTTTCAGGCGGTCCTGGGCTTCCTCGGCATCGGCTTTATACTGGGCCACCATCTCATCGACATCAGCCTTGGTTATTGCAGCCACCGACTTAGCCACTTTAATCCCTTTGATGAGGGTCTCTTGATCGGCAATAACCAAGCTCAGCTGAGACCGAAGCTCCTCAATTTTCTGGGACCGTGCCTCAACCTTCTCTCTCGTCGCTCGAAATTGGTCCTCTGTCGAGGCCAATTGCACCCTGGCATTCTCCTTTTTTGAGTCCAAGCGCTCCATCTTGCCTTTCCACTCTTCGACCTCGACCTTGATTATATCCATCTCGGTGCAGAGTTGGTCGATCCGATCAATCTTCTGTTGTACCTGAAGGTTCTGACCATTACTCACCGTGTCTAGCTCATTGTCACTAAATTCAAAGATTTTTTCCTATTCAACCAGGCCGGTATGTTCTTTCCTAGCCGCGTCCAATTCTACTCGAAGGCTCTTAGCCTCTGCTTCGCGTTGCTCGCTGAGAAGTTTGAACGTGTATCTCTTCTCAACAAGCTCTTTGGCTTCTGAATCGAGTTGGATAAACTCTGATCAACTCGTCTCGATACCGGAGGAAGGTCTCATGGTGAAGCACCGAGGCCTGCAAACACGAGGAAAGATATTAGAATTATCAAACAATTAGTTCAAATATCAGAAGAAAAATTGGAATCATCAGGAATTATTGAGAGTTACCCGGTTCAGCACCTGTTGTGCTTCGTTGAACAGGAATGGAAAGTCTACCTCGTTCATTTTGGCTTGGTCTTCCTCTGTAACCAGGCACCCGAGGTAAATAGCTATCTCTACGGGGGCGAAAAGAACTCGGGCATTCTCTGGAACGGTGATAATAATAGGCCACTTCCGACCAGGATCCACACTCGGGGTAGGGAACCAGTTGACCTGACTCGGGCACGAGTTAGGCCTACCTGCCCTTGAGGACGGATTTTTCCTCGGTACCTCTAGGTTACCTAATCTTGTGACGTCCTCCATAGCGGTGGAATCCACGCCATCAAAAAAGCAGCGGAGGGAATCGTCCACTCCATGGGCCCCCTCGTTGGGTCGTTCCTTCACAGTTTGTGCCTCGTTGTACATAGACTCAGTAAACGAGGGTGACTTGGTGATGTCATACCAAGTGCCTCCTTCAAGGCACTCCTCCCATCTCGGGAAGCCTCAACCCCGATCTCCTCATCGACCTCCCTAGTCTGAGGCAGATCGACCTCATGGGTCTCTAGTTCAATGGGCCCCTACTCTTCGGGGGAAGGGGGGCGACGGCTCGCGGGCCACAAAAACAAAGGGCTCTTCCCCTTCGAACTCGTCCCTCAGCCGGTAAAGCAAGTCCGAAGTTGGTGATCGGGAGCTGGTATTTTTCTTTGACTTGCGCACCAGCCTTCTCCTTGTTTTCTTTTTTTCCTAGCTAGGGCAACTCAGAACCTCTTCCTCTTCTTCTCTTCGGCCTACCTCGGAGCAGGAGATCCAACAGGAAAGTCCTCGTCCCCAACTGAAGGCCTAATCTCGATGATTTTAGGCAAACCTGCAAAGGAAAGTAAAGGAGATCAGAATGCGATATTAGAATAAAAAGATTCACTACGACTTGTTCGGGAGGAAGACCTTACCATGGGAATGGGCCTCCCAACGGCCTTTTGAAAGTTTGCGCCATGAGCGCTCGGAATAGGGTATATGTGATACGATGCCCTCGAGCCACTCCTTGAGTCGAGGGATATCATTCGGATCCCGAGCAAGGGCTAGAACATAACAAACACCAATAAGAAAAGGTAAGATAAGTCATAAAATCGACGCTTAAAGGGAATACTTACGTGATGCATTCCACCTTTCGGGGAACAACCTCCACTCAGTAGGTACAAGGTCGACGGTCCTCACTCGAACAAAACGTCCTTGCCAACCCCGATCCCGGTCCTCATCAATGCTCAAGAACAGGTCTTTGCTGGCCCGACGTACTAGCTTTATCAGTCCCCCTGGAAGATTGGGGGACTGTATAAGCATAGTATATGATCGACATTGAATGAGAACCTATCGATTTTTTTCATAAAAAATCGAAGGAGGATCACGATCCTCCACAGTGACGGATGAATCTAGCCTAGGCACACATTGTACCTCTTGCAGAAGTCTAAAATGATTGGGTCTACCAGGCCCAATGTAAAAGGATAAGTGTAAACACTTAGATATCCCTCGATATGGGTGGTAATGACCTCTTCGGGGTCGGGGACCACGATGTCTTTGTCGGCCCGGTCCCGATGTACGAAGGTAGAAGATTTGATGTAAAGTGAAAAATGGATAGAAGAGAGGGTATTTATAGGAGTTCAGCAACGTTTCACGTTCAGGAACAATCGACCGGCGGCTGACATGCATTTAATGCCATTATGACTTGACTGACAAGACGTTTCAGATGTTTTGTCGTTTCTGTCGTGAGGTGTCGAAATAAAAATCATAAGCTCATGTCGTTTCTAGTCGTTTACTCTCTAGGAAATGAGAGGACTATCTGTATACGGGTAAAACCGGGCTCATGGTACACTTCGGTCTCTGATAAAATAAGCCAAGCTCGATACATGATAACATGGGACCGAGATTGAGGCAAAGGTCTCATCAAGTCATAATCCAGGGGCACGACGCCCGCCCTGGAGAATATCAGGGTCATGGTTCGGATTCGGTCTTAGCCTTGAATGACTTCGAAAAACATTGTTAGACAACCGGGCACGACCAACGGAAGGCTGTAATATCCGTGACCAGCCGGATATCACGGCGGAGATCTCGACACGTATCGATGAAGAACCGACAATCAGTTATTTAGAGGATTTTTACCTTTTATAGAGTTGTACCTAGAGTGGGATTCCCCTACTATATAAAGGGGGTCTGATAATTCATTAAGGACATAGTAACACGTATTCCAAAGCAATATATTATTATTTTTTCTATTATTAGCTCTTTCTCTTATTCATCAGTACTGGCCATAGGGAGCCCGGATCAAGGGCAAATATTTCAAGAAGGCTGGAACAATCCTCATCGTGCGGTTTGAACCTATTTTATCTTTATTTGTTCAACTCTACTTAATTTATTGCTCTGTATCAAATTAATCTACGTATCTTTAAAATCACTTACAAATTTAATTGTTATCCGATTTTGAGGGTAAACAATTTCTTAGATTGCAATTTCAATAATTGTATTGTATGTCCTCTAGCTAGACAAAGAAGAAAACTTTTCTTCTTAGTCGCACTAGAGCTGGTGATATTTTTCATTTAGTCCGTATACACATTTGGGGTCCATACAGAATACCTACATATATTAGCAATAGATATCTTATGACGCTCGTAGATATCATTCCAAGATGATATAGGCTTTCTTAATGAAATTGAAGAGTGATACTATTATTTTATAAAAACAATTCTCAAGATGATGTATGTGCAGTTTGACAAAACTATTAAGATGTTAAGAACTGACAATGATGCAGAATTTTTTAGTAAACAATATAAAAATTACTTGTCAGATTATGTATTATACATTAAAAAGCTGCCCACATGCTGCACAATAAAATAGAGTGGTAAAAAAAGATATAGACATATTTTGGAGGTGACAAGAGCATTGAGGATTCAGAGGAGCATCCCATTACATTTATGGGGAAATTATGTGTTGACTTTGCTCCCAAACGCACACGCAAGTATACGTGGTCGTACAAGTAATATAGAATTATTAGTCCAGATATCGTACCCACAAAGACTTGTGATTAACTATTTACTAAATTAAACTACTACAATTAATCTATTCAAGTGATTCCTAAAGTGTGATTATTTAATTGGAACTAATCTAGAGTAGTAAACTAAGAAATTAAAGGAAACAAATCTACAATCTTAGAGATGAATTCAATGGGAGAAAATATTCTAGAGATATGGGTTAGCTAACAATCCCGTTGAATTTTTCACTTAAATCGTCTAATTAATTTATCTAGTTTATTGACTGACAAGGTTAATATTGCTCGTAGTATTCCCCCGAAGTACTACTCGCCTATTCAAGCTAACCTAACGCCTATATTCCTATGAAATTATGATTAACAAGAACGCATTAATAATTTCTGTATAGTAACTAAGCAAGGCAATTAAGTATATCCCTATCCTAACCGCAAATCTGTTCCCGATGCTCGAGTTTAAGATCTTGCTCTACTCAATTTTATATGTAATCTTGAATTCCCTCTCCCGAGTTCAATCCTAGATTCGTAGATAATATTCAATTGGTGATCAAGCAATCAAATAACTGTAAATGAATAAGCAATCAAATAACTGTAAATATTCATTTACACCGACATATAACTGTAAATGAATATTTAAAAATCGACTAAACCGACATAATCGTACCGTGCCGAACCGATTTTTAGGTTTTTTTTAATAAAACCGTATGTTTTTATATAAATCTATAACTGTACCGATAATTATGGTAGATTTTTTATTTTATAAAAATAAACCGAAAAAATATTGAACCGTCAAATTGAAAAAAAAAGATTTTGCAAAATATTTTTATTTTTTTAAAACTAATGCATATGTAGTCCACTGCTTTAGGAGAGTTTTTTTTTTCCAGTTTTTTTAAAAAATATTTTTTTTCCAGTTTTTACAAAAACAAATACTTTAAAAAAACTGAAAAGACTTAAAAATATATATATTTTGCAAATTCCTTTCTTTTTCTAGTTTTTACAGAATATATATTTTTTAGTTTTTAAAGCATTTGAAAAAATAATTCCAGGGCATTATTGATCCATTTTGAATAACATAAGGGCATTATTAGACCCATTTTATAACGGCAGGGTCATTTTTATATTCAAATTTAAACGGGGGTTATAATTGATCTATTTCGAATATCACTAGGTCATTTTTGGGCCTTTTCCCTTAATTAATTGAAGTTAGGCTCCATTACCCTTTATTAGGGTTGTCTACTGGTATGGTAATAACCGTACCCATACCGGACCGTACAACTTCAGTGGGCAGGTAGGGGTAAGGGGTTTGGGATGAAGGGTAAGGGTAATGGTAGGTAACCGAAATAATATCTTTAGTACTGGTACCGTAAGTACCCTTAAGATACTGTATCGGTATAGCATCGGTATCGAACCGGTACCCAATGATTTTTTTGTAAATTTAAAATCTGGTCTTTTTTTAATTTAATTTAAAATTATCCCTAAGTATCGGTACCATACCTTTAGAACCAGTAGTGGTACTGGTAGGGTATCAAATAAAATACCCTTAACCCATATCCTTAAATACCCTTAAGGAACCCTCCCCTTACCCTCACCCTCACCCTCACCCTCCCCGTACCCTTAATCCTTAATGTCCCGGCACCCTCCCGTAGACAACTCTACTCTTTATACAAACACACGTGTACATGATTTAGCTTTTTTTTAAATGTATTTAATATTATTATTATTATTATTATTATTATTATTATTATTATTATTATTATTTGTGTGTACATGATTTAGCTTAGCAATTGTAATCAACATTTTTTTCGGTCAATACAATTTTTTCCAATTCCCTATCTGCTTTTCTATTTATATCTCATCTTAGCTTGATTTCCAATCAAGAATGGTGGAATTTAACAATATCAGTACAACCAAAGAAGAAAAATGCCCGTCTTCAAGGATAGATATAGTTAAGGCATACTTTTTTTTTAGTTTTAATTAAGTTCAACATAAGAACTGATTTGAAAAGCATTGTAGTTCAGATTTTTAAATTCAGGGAAAAACATTAACAAATTTGCTTTTGTTTAAAGTCAACATTTCTGTCTAACGCGTACTCGACGACAGGGAAATTGGGGCCTTAACTGCTATTGTAATCTTGATTAATTATATCCAAATGTGACATTTATGGATTTGCTTTTTCAACTTTTTGTTTGGTTAGATGAATTTTTCTATGAACATTTTACATGTCTTTAGAAATGGACCCTCAACTCTTTTCACTTCTAATTAATTCTTAGATGGGTGTAAACCTAATTAAACAGATTGCTGACACATGAAATTGTCTAAAAAGTATCATTTAATTTGAAACCAAACTTGTGGGGTATAATACTATGGCCGTCTCAAATATAGTGCATTGAATTTTAGTATACTTCCACATGATTAAAATGATTGTACATATTCATAACTTTGTCACCGAAAAGGATTATGGTAGAGTAGTAAGTACTTTTTTCATTCTTAATCTGAGGTATTGGGTTCGAGCCCAAAGTATAAATTCGCCTTTGTAAGGGAACGTTTTACCCCCTCCCTCCAATGTGAAATTTTACCATACGAATTCGAATTTAATCAGACCCAATACAAATACTAAAACAAAAAAAAAATATTGGTGATCTATAGCAACAACGAAGTCCCTCCACTACTCTGCAAATTGTCCCATTTGATCATCAAACAGACTACACCTTTTGACAAATTGGAGGTCTAGCTAATTAGAAGACAAAATATTGTCTTTATCTTTCAATTATAGTGTTCTAGAGAACATTATCATATCTATAAACTTGTACACCTTGTATTTTCATAGCTAGGGTCATCAATTCTATGCATTCCTTTTCATAGTTTAATTTGATTAAAAACAAAAAGTGTCATCAAATCCCCTCAAACATATCTCAGCTACTCCTTCTTTGGCTTTGTTTGTTTTATTTATGAATTCATATATCTCTAGCTAGTCTTTTTAGATTGATCTAACCTCCTCCTTTTCTATAAGAAAGTGGCCAAATTGATTCACTCAATTCTATCTCAATATATGTTATTTTCGAATTAGAGATACAACATCTAATAAACTTCATCCTGCATCATTTAAACATATAGTTAGAATATGTTAAATGGTCCCATCTCACCCTATAAATTTCTTTTTCTTCTCTTACAAAAAATATTTATTCTTGTTACTCTAGATTTGTAGTACAATCTCCAAGTTTAAGAAAAAATTAATCGTCTTTATTAATGGATTAAAGGTTAATTGATGCCATTTGGCAAGTAAAACGAGTGACACGAGGAATAGAGTGAAAGGGATTTGATGCATATACGTTAAATTAAACATCATTTTGAATTGAATCAATAGTAGTAGTGGAGGCCTACTCTGGCGCTGCTGCTAAAGCCTAAAGTGCCAATTGGCCATAATATTTTTTGGCAAAATGGCCGTCTTATTCGACTCTCTTCTGCTTGATAGTGAAATCTCCCGCCTAAAGAACTTGTTTCAACTTATTACATGACACTACAAGTCTACAAGCCTATAAACAAAGTTGCATTTATGCCATTGGTTCATGGGCACCATTAAAGATTACGAGGGAGTGATTACTACTTCTTTATCTTTAACCAAAAGTTTTATATTTGAACCCAAGTCGCTTTTGTTAGGGAGCGTTTTATCTCCCATGAAACTTCCTGCCACAAAACCGGATTTAATCGGGTCCTAATCGGTACCGAACACCGGATGATATTTTTTAAAGAGTTGGTCCATAAGCGAAATTAGGACGTACTACGTGGATTCAATTGAACCGAATGCTTTTGACTTAAATTATGTATACGTATGCGTAATGATTTTAAAATATGTATACATATAACAATATCGCACTTATTCAGAACTCATTAATTTGATTCTAAATCTTGGATCCGCTTTTGATAAGTTCATTTATTTGTATTATTCCAAAACCTAACGTATATACTCCCATTGATACATCTTACTACTACATGTTGATCTATAAAGTAAAAGCGAACAAGAAAGAAACAATGAAAGGCATGTAGAAAATAAGCTTTTCAGAGAAGGGAATCTAATGTTACATGCAAAAAGGAAGGTTGAAGAAGCCAAAGGGTCGGTGGGAAATTTGTCCCACAAACAGCCACCAAAGGATAAATATTAGCTAAAAAGGGATCAAAACTGATGGAACCCTAGGCAAAAGCAACTTACACACAATTGTTACATTCCCTTGCCTTAGCTAGCTACTTTAAAAAGTTGGAATATAACCCTACACACAGAGATTTATATCCTCTCAATATGCTTTAATTTTGTCAGTTTTTGCAAATTTGCTTGATCTTGAAAAACATAGTAAAACATTAGTCCATGGTCTTCACATTTGTCTTAAGTCACTTTTTTCTGCTGTCTTGTCTCTATATATTGTATGTGATGATAGCATTTAACTGTGTTTTCTTTGAAGTGATTCTTGAAATAGTCTTAGTTTGGTAGAATATATTCAACCTAGAGCCAAATATACTAATTATGAGCTTGAATGGTTTTTAATCATATCTATCTCTAGATTTTGAATTGAAAGTCTAGCTAATTGACCACCTCTTTTTTAGTACTTGTGACAAGTGACAACCATTCAATAAACATAGAGCTAGATACTGATGAACTAGAAATCACTCTAAATAATTACATTTATTGATCACGAATATGAAGAAAAAATATTAAAAGAGAAAGGGATAGTATAATTTTCTTGTTTTTGTTTTGAATAATATTTTGTTTGGGGGGTGGGGTGGGGGAAAGAAGGCATGAATGATAGAAAATCAGTGATCAAACAGCAAGGAGATTGATTCAAAACCATAGGAATGATATTGTAGGGGGCGTTAGAAGCAAAGATGGTAGGGCAAAAAATTAAAGCTTATTTTTGCAAAGTAAAGATTTCTGTATATCTTCATATATATCTTTTTAATGCTATGGTAAGACCCATAAATTCTGCAAAAAAGATAATGCGGCTGGCCTAGTTCTAATGCCATTTTCCCCACCTTATAGCATAATGAATATCACTAAAAAATATTTTTAAAATAAATTAATGAAGAACTTTTAATCCAATTTTTGCAGCTTCTTTTCCCGTTGTTTCGTGCTCAAAATTATTTATCAAGAGTAATCATGATTATCCTAGCCACACCACTATAAAGGTTTGGGGATGACTAGTCATATATTATCACATTACCTTCCATAACTTCAGTTACTAAATCATTTTATCTTTGAAAATACAAACATATGTTTTTTGGAAAATTCCAAGGAAAACTCGCAGTCGTTATCCTTCGAGTGTGTAATGGATAATTTGGTCACTCCATGTGCAACGAGCTCTGACCGAGGAGACTGGTTGTGAGGGAAATCGATCTCAATTTGTCTCCCATGTAAGAAACCACTAACTAAGCCAACTCTTTGGACCAAACATATGGCTTAAGCTTAATAAAAGAGTCAAAACGAAGTACAAATATGCAACACACTAAAATTAAAACTGTACGAGTTAATAAAGTAAAATTTAAGAAATTTAACATTGATGTAAATATCACTTTTCTCTTTGTTTACCATAAAATTTAAAAATTTTGCAACCTAAAATACAAAAATTAGTAAGAGTAAAGCATGATTATAAAGAGAAAAGATGGTTAGTGGGAGATGGAAGTGAGGCCCAAGTTCCCAAAGAGATTGATTTGTGATGACTAAAAAAAAGTGGGAGAGTGGGGCTTTCATTTTAATTTATGTATCATTTTTGTAAACTCAGCTCTTTCATCATGTCAACCCCAGCTCCACCCTATCAATTAGGAGGAGCCAAGTGAATGCACTCTCTTTTTCTTGCAATTATAATCAATCAAGAATGACATAAAATGAAAAAAAAAATGAAAAAATAAAAGCATGTGGGGGCAAAGTGTGGAAACTATTATGAACAAAAAGAAAACCCTAATGATCATTTAATTCTAAATATTCAATGAGCTTATGATAATCTTCCTTTGATTTGATACTAAGTTGCATTTATTTAGCAAAACTCTTTTTATTTTTTCCTTATTTATGGTCCTTTATTTGTGTAATGAGGACCTACAAGGAGCCTCTAAAGGGTATTTGCACAAATGGCCTTTTTAAGGGCACTATTTAAGTACTCTCCTCGTTAGCCAAAGTGTGGTGAATTTATCCAAAAGAATATATTTAATTACTGTAACAGAGACAGAAGTAAAAGAGTGACCTAAAAAAGGGCATACTGTATAAACAATCCAGCCCCAAAGTCTCGAATCATAAATGGGGAAATGGTAGAAATAGGACATTTTGGTGCTACTGTTGATTTTTTTATCCCGATAAAAAAAGTCTTAAGAAAATAGCTTCCACCAGAATTTTGGGAAGTGTTCTTGGTAATCACAAGAATTTTTGATATGATAATTATAAGGATTTGCCACAAAAATATGACAGACAAGAATTTTTCATATGGTGATTTACCACAAAACATGATAATAGCCAATATGATAATCACCAGAAAATTTCATATGGTAATCACTAGAATTTACCATAAAACATGACAATTGTTAAAATTTTTCATATGAAAAGTTCTGGTAGGGTGTTTCAAAATTCTAGCAACGGCTTCAAGATTCTGACGATAGGACTATTTTACCAAATTTTCTTAACGGGATCAAAATATAAACGATGTTCTAAAAGGTGCATCGCCATAATTTCTTGACCATAAATTGTGTTAAGGCACTATATGAACAGGCTCTTTAATTGAGAAAGTTTAACCAATGTCTTCTTCTTTTTTTCTCTTTGTTTCTTGTTTTCTTTTTTGAATATATGTGCAGTTCCAAACGTGCACTCACTTTCTTTTAAATAAAGGTCCATTTCTGTTCTATATTTTCAAATGAAAATTTTAAAAAATCCGAGTCAAAAAAGGAAAAGATGGAAAGAATTCTAAAAGCAAAGGGAAAAAATTAATAAGCAAAGAAGAAAGGATTGCTTAAAAATATGACTTTATCTGCCAGCAAATGGTTCTTAGCCACATAACAACCAAGATAGCTTGAGTAAAGTACACAAAGTATCTCCAAAGACATAAACTTAAGCAGTAATCCACAGTTAGAATTGTTAAAGTGTAATATATTCTAAATCTCATTAGGCATTTAATTATATATATATATATATATATATATATATGTATGTATATATATATATTTAATTACTCATGACAAAGAATGAATATCAAGTACCAAAAGGTCAGAAATAAAAATGGTGCATTTAAATTCTAGTAGAAACACCAAATACTAAGTGATTTCAGTCTCATCTAATTATTATCAAAGAATGACTATCAAGTGCCAATAAAAGTGGCCGTGACTTTAAATTCCAGCATAGTCAACAAACGCTAAGCGATTTTTTTTTCATTTATCTGAGTCTTGATGGTAAGGTTACTGACGACAACATAGGTGAGAAGTGTGTGTATATATATATATATATATGTATATATATATATGAAGAGCGCTCCCATAAGGAATAGTATTATCTAAAGTTTTTTCCCAAGAAGGAAAAACAAATTGTATGAGTGAACTTTATTAGAAAAGAGAACAGAAAGTAAAACCGAGTTAGTTCCTACTTAAGTACAAATTTTGATTTATCTTGTTGTTTGTGCACTATCCCTTATCATGTGCCAATTTACAGGAAAAAAAGAGCAATGATCTTTACCTTAATTTGATAATGAAATGGGTCCCTGAAAAATCTAATACTAACGCTCCCCTTAACATTTACTTTTCAGCTAATCAAGTTCGGACTCACAGAAAGGTGGACAAAGATATGATTAAGTCCAAGGAAAGAGAGCTGCATTTTACCCTACAAAACTAAAGTTTGACGTGGGACAACTCCATTTACCAAATCAAAGGAGTATAAATCACTTTCTGTTCTTTTTATTTTCCTTCATTATTTCGGATCTTTACGGAAGGGAATCCTCGAGCAACGATAAAGTAATCTCCGTATGATTTATATCTTACGGGTTCGAGCTGTGGAATCAACCACTTATGCTTGCATAAGGGTAGACTGCCTACATCACGCCCCCTTGGAGTGGCGAACGCACGTGGTGGCATGCGAGTTCAACTGAACTCGCTTCATCAAAAAATAATATTTTGTATATGTATAAATTAGGATTAAAGCTGCGTAAATTTTGTATAAATATTTTATTTGAATCCACTTGACAACTACTATTTTACGACTAAAGTTATGTACTTCTAAGATTGAACCCGATTGCACAAAATTCTGGGTCCGCCACTGGGTGCAGCCCTTCTCGGGTCCTGCGTAAACGCGTGATGCTTCGTGTACCAGGCTGCTTTTCTTCTTCTTCTTCTTGGATCTTTATACAAATAACCGGCCGGATTTACTGTTTATTTTTTTACCGATATACATAAATTATACTTTGATATACACAATTATGTATATTATATATTTATCGACTATATTTTGTTTAAGCGATAGTTGGCGGCTATTTAGGTTAATTTTTTTCCGAGGTTCTGTTTTTTCCTTCACTCTCCACTTTGGTATTCTTTGTAGTATACCACTATTTGCATTCACTTTTTGTTGGAGTAATGAAATAGTGAAAAAGAAAACTTTGGATCTTGCTGATTTTTACCAAATTGTCAACAAATCAACATCACATTAGGCCATTCTTTTTTGAATTTAAGACAAAGTAGCCTACAAAGAGCAATGTTGAATGAGCCACAAGACACCCCAGGAACAATTAATCTTGTCAACTTCCTTATCCTAAAATGAGACAAGAATAGTATTACATGTAAAGTTACCTGCACACTTTGCACTAATGCATGTACTTAAATTTTGAAGTTCTAACATACCTATTTTTCCTTTAAATATTCGTTATTCAAAACTCACTAGTGCAACTAATTCAGATTCTCATACGACAAAGACCACTTAGAGGGTGAAATGCTCCCTAAAAATTTAGTAGACTTTTGATATGATATTGATGTAGCGGCACTTGCAAAACACTGTCTCCTACCAGATTGGGTTTAAATTTCTAATGGGAATATAATTCACTCGTAGATTTTTGGGGATAAAGAAACGTCCGTACAATTTAAGTGTTCAACAGATTTTTTGAAATAAGTGGAAGGAGAACTTATGTATTTTGCCATTTTGATATTCAAACTTATGTATTTTGCCTTTTTCATTAGCGGTAAGGTCAATAATATAATTCACTCTGTAGATTTTTGGGGATAAAGAAACGTCCGTACAATTTAAGTATTCAACAGATTTTTTGAAATAAGTGGAAGGAGAACTTATGTATTTTGCCATTTTAATACACAAACTTATGCATTTTGCCTTTTTTATTAGCGGTAAGGTCAATAAATATGCATGTATAACATAATGGTTAAAAAAAATAGAGAAATAAATGTGGAAAAAGGCCCCCACGTGTGGAGTGAAAATGAAACTTATGTAATTTTGTTTTTTTTTGGTTCCATTTATTTCTCTTTTTCCATTAGCTTTAGTGTGAAACGTAGGGTTTGTATGCTTGGGATCCCTACATACGTGTGGGCACCCACTTGTCTTTGTGACATTTCCAGCTACCTTTTTAAGGTCATAAGTTGATTGTTGATTTTACATTATTTTTTATCCTTTTTTTTTATTTAGTACATTTTTCTTTTTATCATTTTATGTTACACTTCACTTGGGAGTTCACTTTTTCTGCACAGGCACGCTCTCGTAAAAGAAAAAGTGGTTTTAGGAATCCTATGCCTCGCCATTCACATTCCTCTATACCCTATAATAGTTCATAACTAATACTTATTTACAGCAGTAGAAATCTATCTATAATAGTTCAGATATGGTAATATAAAAAATACAATAAATAACTTATTATAGGGGTCGTCGTCTGGTTGAAACGAGAAGATTGAAGAGACACTAATTCCTAAATTAAAAAATTAGTTTTTTTTCTTTTTTGCGTTTGCTTAAGTTTATATATTCGGAATTAACAATTTATGCCTCAATTGTGGTATATTAATCTTTTACACTCAATGTGGGATAACAATCTCCGACTATTAATTCTTGGATAAAACACCAAAATAACAATCATGCCCTTTTTTAATACTTTTCTCCTGAAGTTATTTAAAAAAGCTTAGGTTAAAATCGAAAATAAAAATTTATTCAAGTTTTTCTAGTATTTACTTAACACATGAGTATTTAATTTATTATATACTCAATATATCCATTTTTAATTTAATAAATAAAACATCTATCAATAAAAATAAATTTACTAAATAATTTTGTCATCATAATTCACATATTATAATTGTGGCATTATATAATTCCTACTTGTTCACAAACCAATCGATCTTTGATAGTGTAAGTATTTAAAATATTTTTCTTTTATATCGTATTGGATGATGACTAAAGTTTCCCAATTGAGATAATGACTCGTGTGTATTTGGTACTCCACTACATTTTGTTTATGTCACATTTTGGATTTACACGATGATAGAAGCTTCGCTGTTGAAAGCGCCCTATTTACTTGGTAATAGTGACTTAATCATTGTTTTTTCCTATTAACGCTAAATTTTCTTTTTCCCCTAATTTTGTACTTAAGTTTTAACCGTTAATACCCACAAGTTATTTTCTGAATGAGATTAACGTAGTCTGCCCAAAGATTGTGTATAACTGTATATTATGTTACAGTACAATATCACATGCATGTGGAACAATGGTAATGAGGTACAACTAATGTACATTTGTACTCTAAATATATGTAAAAGAAATATATTAACCATTATATGTATTTTATTATTATTTAGGCGTGTTTTTAGTATTTAATATTTAATTTTCTGCGGATAAATAAGATTACTTTCTACTTAATATCTAGATACTTTTGAATATTTCCATGAGGGTGTCTATTGTCTTGTAAGGCTGCAACAGGGCAAATTATATCTATTTGAAACTTGTTAGGGCGTGGAGGGATTTATTTATTATACTTTTGAGTTAAAATATTATGTGATCATGTTTTCAGAAATGGTTGTCAAATTATTATATGCTGAGAAAATTTGAACATTATCTTTGAGAGAGGGGCCTGCAAGAGATTTTATCATCAAAACTTGGAGACCCCTATTTTACTGAAAAAGACAAAATGGATTTAGTAATGTACCAAAGAATTTTATATTATCATTGTACTTTAATTATTATTAAATTTTATCAGACTGTCAATATAATATAAATAATAAAAATTTACCTGAAATTGTTTAGTCCTGATAAAATAAATAATATATAAAAAGTTCGAATCATTAAAATATATTTTACACGTTACAAGGAAGAAATATTCGATCAACATATTCCATTATTTCTAAAACTATTCATTCAAAGATTGAGACTGATTTTTCATTGGGTTCAGAAGGAGATGAGAATATAAATTTGGGTGCCTCATGTCATATGATAAAAAATAAAATCACAAAGCCTTAGAGTTAAAGCTTGTTGAAAAAGTAAATTTAAAAATGAGCTTCTTATATACTTGATTATGTAAAAAAAATTATACCCTTAGTTTATAAAACTTATGCTCAATAAGAAAGATTATTTAGAACCTAGGCTCCCTAAAATGTAGGGTTTGAATTCTATACCAGCTAGCAGAATTTTATGGCTGATTATTATTTGAATCTTACTTTAAGACCTTTGAAATGCATGTCTATATATAACCTTCCCCATGTTTTACACTTTAATACCATACAAGAGGGAGTGATTTATATGGTACTCAATTTTGCGTGCAGTACTAGATTATCTAAGGACCTAGTTCTTCGATGTCTTCCTTAGATTACAGTTGCAGAATAAAGTGAAGCAGAAAGTAAAGAATACAATAATTTTACGTGAAAAACACCCGGCTCAAAAGGTGTAAAAATACCGACCTACTATCCAATAGGATTTTTTCCAAATACTTTACTCAATTCTGAGCCAAAACAAAGTTTATAAAACTCTTGCAAATCTAAGGATTAAAGTCTAATCCTTGTGGCAATATACCGGAGGCTGTTGCGACTATTTCACATTAACTCTAACATGAATATAACAACTCAAGTACCTAGTATAATTGCTTCTAACGAAAACTATAAAGTATAACTCAAAACATCTACTACTCTTTGAACTAGAAATAAAGACAGACACATAAAATTCTTTATGGAACTAGTTCTTCAATTTGGTTCGTGTAGCTTCAGGATCGCACTTTAGAATCTCACAAGAATTGATAACAAAATACCTTGCTATTTTACTCTCAATTCTTTCTTTGCTTCAGTAAGTATGCATAGTGCGTACGTGTAACATAGAACAATACTAATATATATAGAGTTAGTAGAATAAAGAATAACCAGATCTATTATTTTACTCTTCCTTGGTGGACGAGTTCTAGTAAACTTTAAACTCTAACTCTTTCTTTATCTTGAATTTGGTTCTTTTCAAGTAAGAGTCCTGCTCCTTATCACATATATGATCTTTTCGTTCAAGTTTAACAGAAATAAATCACTTATACTTATCTATTGCACGTGCATGCCTTTTGCTTTATCCCAAATGTGATCTGCATGCAGTACCTATGAACCTGGTTCATGCATGTGTCCCTTCGTCAAATCATCAAAACCTATAATACTTATGTCTCAACAATGTTTCTATTTTTTATGAAGACAAACTCTGTGTTTTGCAGACTCATAGAACCTGTTTCAACTTAGCTCAACATCAAATACAAAATTAGAACACTTATCATTTAAAGTCACAAATCATCAAGAACTAGGTTCATTAGGTTATAAACATCACAACCCTAAGCAAAAACACAATCTATCTCCCCCCTTTTGGCATTATTGAAAAGTTGTATAATTAAGTTAAGCAACCAGATTTTAACAAATATTACTCATGGCCACTGGGCTACTACAAATGGAATCAAACTTTCTATCTTTATTTTAAGGATATTAGCCATCTAAGAATTTCAACATCAAATATTTTGAGCAGAAACAGTGATTGCCATTAATAGATAGGCATCATACTACAAAGCATAAAGAGAAATAAGTAAAAAAGGAACCATGACTAAAAGCAAAAACAGAAAAATCCCACTGAGATTTTAGAAAGGACTGGTTACTACTAGGATAGAAAGGGTTTAAGATTTGGAAGGACCAGATTTTTGGTTCTTGGTCTGAAGCAGTTTCAACATATTTGGAGAATTCCACCATTCTTCTCCTTCTCTTTTTCCAACTCAGCCTTGAGAGAATCCCTATCTGCTTCTACTTCAGCAAGTGTACCCTCCAGCCTCTTAATCTCAGGATCCATCACCTCATTCTCTTGCTCCAACGCCCTAACCCTATTGTTCTTCGGGGCTCTTAGATAACCAGGTTTTTTGGGGACAAATTGGACCTCATAGTCACAGTCTATTAATATCACAGGCCCAAAGTAACCCTTGTTATTGCAAATATTCCATTTCTTTGGAGGACCTTAAATGTACTAACACAACAGTCAGGTTGAAGCCATAGGGATTTGCATGATTCTTGGTACCATAAACCACTTATGAATAAGGGAATCATAAAGGTTGGCCAATGAATTTGCTTCCAACTATCCAGCAATTTTATAAGGACAAGGTCCATAAATTTTGCTTTATGTCTCCTTTCCTGTCTAGGAAGAACCACCTTATTCACAAACTCAAAGAGCACATTATGAAAATGCTTCATTTTACTCTTATTTACTGCTCTAGGTTGTTCTTCTTTTTCATCATTCGCAAACTTTCTGATAATAGCTAGAAAACTAGGAAGGTTATCTAGAACAAGGCCACTTCAAATTGGTGTAGTCATTATACCCTATAGTAGGTATATGTAGAATGTCCCCAAGCTTCCTGTCATCAAAATTGATCTTAACTCTCCTAACTTCACTGGTGACTCTTCCCTCATGCACCTCACAATTTACAAAGAACTTACTATCTCAACACTAGCCAATCTATCTTCAACTAGAAAGACTATGACCTTTTAGCCCTGTCTTTAAAATTGTATACGGTCGGAATCGGGCATACCCGATTTCGTTGGCAGGGGAGTTGCCCCAAGGGTAACCTCCTAATAGATCGAGCTCGAGCTCGAAGATAGAACATCAAGCGTGAAATCGAAGTGTTCATTGAGATCGAGGCCAGCAACAATCAAGATCAAGCATGACTGACGTCGAGTAAGGCGTAATAACGGAATGGCAAGATATCAGTAACCGGTCGAAGATCATGGCGGAAATTCCGAAATAGATCAAATCAAATTAGTTATTAATGCCAATCATGGGATCTACTTCCGTTATTAGAGTTGTACCTTATTTAGGATTCCTCTATTATATAAAGAGGGATCACATTCACTTGTAAGGGGAAGAATTATTATTCACTGATAAGAATATATATATACGCTGCTTTCTTTATTTTACTTACTGTTTATCGTTGTTTGTTTCATCCTCTACTGTTCTTATTAACTAACCTCGAGACTATCTCGAATCGAGGTCGAGGCATTGTTTGCAGACCGGTTTGATTTATTTTATTGTCCAATTTATCTATTTAATTTGTTGTTTATCAATTGGTACTGGGTTAAATCACATATCCTTAAAATCACAATATAAGTTTAATTGTTACTCAACTTTTAGGGCAAACAGTTTGTTGCCTACCGTGGGGCTAAGGATAATAGTGATTATTCAGTACTGATTTTGGTAAAACACATTATTTTACGCTTGTTCTTGTCAAGTATCTTTGTTTTCAGGTTAAAACATGTCAAACGTATAAAACGTATCCACACACGGTGACAATGGCCTCAGATTCCATGGTGAAAACGAAAATGTGATTGCTCCAAGAGTCGAAGTGCCACAGGCTAATATCGGGGGAGCACCGGTTGCCAACCCAGTCGATGACAGTTCACAAGTTGCTCTAAATGCGGACCTAGGCGCAGATCTCGAATGGAGTGTACGCAGGGAAGGCCGATCTAGTGACCAAGGAACACAGGGCAAAGGAGACGAAGGAGTCAGTATCCAAGTGATATTCGAGATGCTTCCGGCTCAGCAAGCCGCTATTGCTCAGTTACAAAATCAACATAGAGCTCCGAATAGGGTCGAGCCGGAAATTACTCACTATACCGAGCCAGTACCGGAAAGATGGAATGGTAACGAATCGGAGACTGATCCTGCGGTAATATGATCGAGGAACTCACCAAAAGAATTAAATCAGGGGAGAAGAGAATCGAAGCCAATGATAAAAAGTGGAGACATACAACTCTCGAGTTGATCAGATATTGGGGGCACCGCCAATCTTGAAAGGGATAGATTCGAAGAAGTTTGTACAAAAGTCGTTTCCTCCAAGTGTGGCTCTGAAGCCTATTCCAAAGAAGTTTCGTATGCCAGACAAACCCAATATAATGGGACCACTGATCCCAACGAGCATGTTACTTCATATACATGCACCATCAAGGGTAACGATTTAGAAGATGATGAAATCGAATCTGTGCTGTTGAAAAAATTTGGAGAGACCCTTTCGAAGGGAGCAATGATTTGGTATCATAACCTGCCACCAAACTCCATCGACTCATTTGCCAAGTTAGCATATTCTCTTTTAAAGGCACACGCCGGGGCCATAAAGGTCGCAACGAGGAAATTGGACCTTTTTCAATGTAAGACAAAGGGATAGTGAAATTCTGAGGGAGTTCGTGTCCCGATTTCAAATGGAACGCATGGAGTTGCCACCAGTCACAGATGATTGGATCGTTCAAGCTTTCACCCAAGGGTTGAACGAGCAGATTTCGATAGCATCACGTCAGTTGAAACAAAATTTGATCGAGTATCCAGCTGTAACTTGGGCAGATGTGCACAATCGATATCAATCGAAGATCAGGGTCGAGGACGACCAATTAGGAGCCCCTTCCGGTTCAGTACATCCAAATAGGTCGGCAATTAAAAACCAGAGGGATGTCGACAGGGAGCCAAGATCGAACAGAGACCGATATTAACCATATACCGCAGATTGAAGGAACAATGGTACGGGACGCAATTCTGCCCGAAACGATCGAAGAAGTGATCGAGGATAGAATTCTCGGGGACTTATGAGCAAAAGTGGTTTTGACAAGTATGCCGATCCCACAGAGGAACCTCAGTTATCGGAATATAACTTTAGCATCGATGCATCGGGTATTGTATCGGCAATCGGAAGGATCAAAGAAACTAGGTGACCCAGAACCATACAAACCGATACTTCCCAAAGAAACCCAAATTTGATGTGCAAGTATCATGGCACGCATAGTCACAAGACTGAGGATTGCAGGCAATTAAGGGAGGAGGTAGCCCGTCTATTCAATGAGGGCCACCTTCGAGAGTTCCTCAGCGATCAAGCCAAGAATCATTTCAGAGAAAGGGATGCCAACAGGAAAAATGAACAGGAGGAACCCCAATATGTCATTCACATGATCGTCGGTGGAGTCGACATTCCACAGGGACCCATATTCAAACGCACTAAGGTATCAATCACTAGGGAAAAATGAACCCGAGATTATGTGCCCGAAGGCACTTTATCATTTAATAACGAAGAATCAGAAGGCATTTCTCAGCCCCATAACGACGCTCTGGTAATTTTTATCTTATTAAATAAAGTTCAAGTTAAGCGTGTTTTAGTGGATCCAGGTAGCTCGGCGAATATCATCCGATCGAGGGTCGTGAAGCATCTCAGACTACAAAATCTAATTGTGCCCGCAGCTCGGGTCTTAAATGACTTTAATATGGCTAATGAAACTATTAAAGGGGAGATTATTCTATCGGTGAATATGGCTGGAACCATTCAAGATACCAAGTTTCACGTAATCGAGATCGACATGAGGTACAATGCCCTACTCGGAAGGCCTTGGATCCATAATATGAGAGCAGTCCCTTCGACTCTCTACCAAATGATGAAATTCTCGACGTCAGAGGTGTAAAAATAGTATACGGGGAGCAACATGCTGCAAAGGAAATGTTTGCAGTCGATGAAGTAACGCCGATATCGACACTATCAACCTCGGAAAGGTCGATCATCAAAGGTAAACAGGAAGTCAAATAGCAATCACAGCCACAAGCCTTGACCGAATTGGGGAAGCAGGAGATAGAAGAAGAAGAGGAGGATATTCTGACCCCTCGAACTTTTATTGTTCTCGAAGATTCTGACGCCACCAAATCAACAGTCGAAGAGCTAGAACATGTTATATTGATCGAGTACCTGCCCGAGGCAAAAGGTATACCTGGGAATGAGATTAACCCCCGAACTCAGGAAAAAGCTTATTTAATTTCTTATTGATAACATAGATTATTTTTCTTGGTCCCATTTAGACAGGACAGGGATCCCATAGGAGATAACTACGCATCAGCTAAGCCTGGACCCTAGGTTCAAATCGGTGAAGCAAAAGAGAAGACCCCCGTCCGAGGTAAAGCACGCATTCATAAAGGACGAGGTAACTAAACTTCTCAAAATAGGGTTCATTCGGGAGGTGAAATATCCCGAATGGTTAGCCAATGTAGTTGTAGTCCCTAAAAAAGGGGAACAAACTTAGAATGTGTATAGATTATAATAATTTAAACAAGGCATGCCCCAAATATTCTTTTCCACTTCCTAACATCAATCGCATGATCGATGCCACGGCCGGCCACGAGATCCTTACTTTTCTCGATGCTTATTCCGGGTACAATCAAATCTAAATGAAGCCGGAAGACCAAGAAAAGACTTCATTTATCACCAAGTATGGAACATATTATTATAATGTAATGCCCTTCAGGCTAAAAATGCAGGAGCTACTTACCAACGCCTAGTAAATAAAATGTTCGAAGAACAAATAGGTAAATCAATGGAAGTTTATATTGATGACATGCTAGTTAAGTCCCTGCGCGCAGAGGACCATTTGGCTTATTTGCAAGAAACGTTCGAGATTTTAAGGAAATACAACATAAAGCTCAACCCCGAGAAATGTGCTTTCGGGGTCGGTTCGGG